>JAOXOE010031023.1:0-12371 GCA_028565055.1 Phoeniculus purpureus
TCCTGACACCCACCCTTCACATATTTATAGACATTAATGAGGTCACCCCTCAGCCTCCTCTTCTCCAAGCTCAAGAGGCCCAGCTCCCTCATTGTCTCCTCAGCAGACCACGTAAGCCTGTCCCTCTGTCATTTTCCCTGCACCTGTGAGTCCTGGTGCCCCATTTGCAGGCATCGCTTGCAGCACCTGGCACAGTGAGCAGCCAAGACCTTGCAGCCAGCTCTTCTGGGTTCCAAAATAGAAGAGGCTTTGTAGTTCTCTCAAATTGCTGATTATCTGCCAGTCCTTGCATGCTGACATTGCTGAGCAAAGAAACAACCCCGGAGGCTCTGTGACTGTGACGTTCTTTGCCTTCCAGCAGAAACCCTGTGAGAATCTCCCGGGGTTCCCACATCTGGCAGGCGCAGCATCGCTCCCTCTGCCTTTTCTACCCCCGAGCAGCCTGCAGACACACTCCCCACTGGATTAGCATCGTCTTTCCCCTGCAGCGTCCTCTGCTTGGCTCCCTGGGCTCACAAGCTGGCACAGATTTGCCCTCTCCATGGCTGGGGATACCAAACAGCAGGATCCAGGCACCGCCAGGATGCTCCTGATGAGAATTTCCTATTCCACTTGCAACTGGAGCAATCGAAAACCTCTACAGAAATCCTGCTGTGTTCAAGTTGGATTGAAGTAGGACGGTGCTCTGAGCACACGAGCTCACTGGGCTCATTCAGATGCAGAAACCTCCCTTCCTCTGGCAACCCCATGGGCTTTCGCTGCACCCACAAGCTTTGAGCAGCGTGGCAGAGAGGTTTTCTGGGGAGCTCAGAGAAGCTTGTGCTTGAGCAAGGCCAGTAAATGCCCCTGAACACGAGCTGGAGTATCGCAGAGTCCAGGACATGAGGGATTGGAAGGGACCTCGAGAGATCATCTAGTCCAATCCCCCAGCAGTAGCTGCTGCCGCCTGCGCAGGAAGTTCACAGCCTGGGTCCGGGGGGCTAATTGCGTTATGCAATGCTCGCAGCCAGAGTCAGGACTTTAATTATGCCTTTCCTCTTCTTGCTGGCTCTCAACAAAGCCACGTCTGCTCTTCTCTGTGTGATGCTCAGCCATGCCTACGAGGAAGTGGGCTTGTTCTGCAGCAGCGAGCTGGGGGATGGAGGCTGCAAAGGGGTTTGCAGCCGAAGTCTGCTTCGGTGCTCTGTTCTGGTTGCTGATGCTAGGCTGGGAATTTGCTTGTGGTCCTCAGAACCCAGACAGAGGGCTCGTGCACAGTCCTCTTGGTCAGGGACTCTAGTTCCCCCGGTCCTTTGGAGCACTAGAGTGCTGGAACAGGCTGCCTGGAGACGTTGTGTAGCCTCCTGCTCTGCAGACGTTCCAAGCCCACCTGGACTGTTCCTGTGCGATCTCCTCTAGGTGATTCTGCTTTAGCAGGTGGGTTGGACTGGATGATCTACAGGGGTCCCTTCCAACCTTCGATTCTGTGGTCCTCTCAACGCTGGGCTGCACCATCTTTGTCACTGCATGTAGCCACAAGGGTGAGGATGCAGTTCAGGACAGCAGCTCTTCCAGTCCACTCACAGCACCTCCTTTCCCTCAGGGCTGCCAGGGGTGGCTAACCCTGCTTGCTGGGGAGCAGAGCTGCTCCACCAGTGGAATTTATGGTGCTTTAATGTATTCCTCTCTTACCCTCGCAGCAGATGCTCGGTATAAATCAGCGCCGCAGACGAGCCACGCTGCTCTACACCAGCTGGAACGTTCGTCCCTGTAAGACTTTGTTGTGGTCTCTAAGAAATACCGTAAGGCATTAGCCCCGGCTGAGCTGCTGCCAGCCCACCCCACACGCTGACAGAGGCTCCTGCAGACTGTGCTGGCGTCAGGTGTACCAGGATGATCCTGGGAGCAAGGGAAAGGAGATGCCTTGTGCACGCACATCCCTTCACTGCTGTGGGGAAGAGGGTGTGAGAGAGGCGTCCGGGATTCCCACTCTGATGCTCACAGACTGGGAGGGTTGGAAGGGACCTCTGGAGATCATCAGATCTTTGCAACCTGCTTCACAGAGAGCCAGACTGGAAGCACCGTCAGTGATGCCTGGGTGTTTTCCACCTTGTGGCTTGTTTAGGTGGAGGATGGGCTCGATGGTCCAGGCTCAGCAGAAGGAAGAAGTCAGGTTTGCTCAAACAGGAAGGGCTTTGTGCTGCAAACACCAGGGTTTGTTTTGTGGGTTTAATGCTATTGCTGGCTGGGTTTGATTGCTCTGGGGAAATCCTCCAGCCTAATAAACAGAGCCACAGGGACCGGTCCTTTCAGATGCTGCTCTCAGCTCCCAAGGAGCGCAGCCTTCCAGGGTGGAAACAGAAGCAGGGAGAAGATAATTGCCAATGGACTCAATTAGCTCCCAATTACCAGATGGTTCGGGATGCTCCAGTGGACGGGCAGTGGCCAGGGCTGGGTCCCCAAAGGAAGAGCACACAGCAAGGCTTGTCCTACAGCGGGGTGACAGAAGCACCCCCAGCACCCAAAGAGGCAAAGGAATGGTCTGTGGAAAGCCTCGTAGATTTTTTCCAGGGTGACACTGATGAAGGTTGGTTTTTTGGGGGAAAATCCCTTTGGAAACCCCGAGTGTTGGGATGGTGACTTTGCTAGGAACCGGTGTGGTTCCCACTTTCCTCTGAACTGAAACGTGGGACCAACGGGCATGTTTGCACTTTACTGGTCTCTCCTTACATGGAAGGGGTTAAAAAATCACTCTCCCAGCTGCCGCTGCAAAAGTGGTTCTCTGGGGAGCAGCATTTCCACTGAGAGGTTTCCTCACGGCTGCCAGCAGCTGCCTGTCCCTGGGATGTGCGTCCCTGTCCGAACCTGCAAGCTGGGGGCTGGATTTATGCAGGTGACACAACCTTGCTCCTGCAGCTGTGGGCTCAGCTATGGCTGAGAAACGTCCCTCATGTGCCAAGAGCTGGCAGTCCTTGGGAAAAGCAGTGCCAGGCACCTCCCTGCCTGTCCCCAAGGGCCCTGCCCCAACCCCAGCATGATGCCTCCTGCTGCTGTGGGTGCCAAGGGAAGGCAGGTGCTGCCCCTCAGAGAGATGCCAACCATCAGAGCCAGGTCGTGCCTTCTTATGGTGTGGGGAGGGGTCGGGGAAAACACAGCAGGGGATGCACTGAGGAGCTGGCTGATGGGAAATTGACTCCTCTGCATCCCAGGGAGTGTCACGGGAAGAGTGGAAAAGGACACCAAGGTTCTTTATAGCTGTGAGAGCAATGATAAGGAGCTGGTGTTAAGCAGCCGGCAGACTGCCCACTATGGGAACAGCCACTCTAGGGGGGCAGTGGGATGGAGGGCTGAGGGCACACGGCTGTTACTGGTTCCACTCGATGATCTTGAAGGTCCTTCCCAGCCTACATAATGCTGTTATTCTATGGTCTGATGACTCCAGCACCGTGCACATCCCGGGCAGGGCACTGGGCAGGAGAACATAAGGCAGCAGCACAGTCCCGGGAGGATGTACCACCTACAAATGGCTCTGGAGGCAACTGATGGCCTTTCAGTGCCTTTTAGAAAGAGACAGATGATCCAGGCACAGAGCTGCAGAGGAGCAATTGGGATAACAAGAACTTCTGTCTGATGAGATAGATCTGCCATCTGAGGCTTATTAATCTGAAACCCCGGCTGAAGCTGTCAAGTCAATCAAGGACCAGAGCCTTGCTCCTCACTCTGCAAGTCAGATGGTTTGGTTAGGTGAAGACACAAGAACACTCTGCACATCATCCTTCCTTAGCTTGGAGAAGAGGAGACTGAGGGGTGACCTCATTAATGTCTATAAATATGTGAGGGGTGGGTGTCAGGAGGATGGAGCCAGGCTCTGCTCAGTGGCATCTAGTGCCCTGGTGAGACCACATCTGGAGTGTTGTGTCCAGTTCTGGGCCCCTCAGGTCAAGAAGGAGCTGAGGGAGGGAGTCCAGCACAGAGCAATGAGGATGACGAAGTGGAGCATCTCCCTCATAAGGAGAAGCTGACGGAGCTGGGTCTCTTGAGCTTGGAGAAGAGGAGGCTGAGGGGTGACCTCATTAATGTCTATAAATACGTAAAGAGTGGGTGTCAGGAGGATGGAGCCAGGCTCTGCTCAGTGTTATCTAGTGATAGGACAGCGGGCAATGGGTGTGAGCTGGAGCAGAAGAGGTTCCATATGAATGTGAGAAGGAACTTCTTCCCACTGAGGTTGACAGAGCCCTGGAAGGGGCTGCCCAGGGGGGTTGTGGAGTCTCCTTCTCTGGAGATGTTTAAAACCCTCCTGGAGATGTTCCTGTGCGACTTGGTCTAGGTGATGCTGCTCTGGCAGGAGGATTGGACTGGATGATCTTTCGAGGTCCCTGATGCTCTGTGATTCCTTGAAGGTTTTTTCTTTCTTTAGTCATTGGAAAACATTTTTTTAAAGAAAGTGAAAGCCTGGCCAGTGTCTCCACCAAGCTCAAGCTTCAGAAATAGAATCATAGAATCATCAGGGATTGGAAGATCATCCAGTCCAAACCCCCTGCCACAGCAGCATCACCTAGACCCAGTCACGGAACCACAGAACATCAGGGATTGGAAGGGACCTCAAAAGACCATCCCCCTGCCAGAGCAGCATCACCCAGTCACAGAACCACAGAACATCAGGGACTGGAAGGGACCTCGAAAGACCATCCAGTCCAATCCCCCTGCCAGAGCAGCATCACCCAGACCCAGTCACAGAACCACAGAACATCAGGGACTGGAAGGGACCTCGAAAGACCATCCAGTGCAATCCCCCTGCCAGAGCAGCATCACCCAGACTCAGTCACACAGGAGCACATCCAAATTAGGCCAAGGCTGGTTTTATGGTAGCCGGGCTGACCTTCGCTGTGCCCCCATTTGCATCACGAAGCAGTGTTTAGCTAAACGATCACTCACCTCTTTCTCCTGGGGCTTTTCTCTCGTTCCAGCGCACATGGAGCAGAATTAAAGCAGCGCAGGAACCACAGATCTGGACTTTCCCCACAGCTGAGCACTTGACTTGCTGCCCAAGAGGTGGGTTTTTTTTTTAAACAGAGCAGCTTGCCTGTAGCCGCTGAAATAATTCGGTATCAGTTCAATTCCCATGGAACTCGCCGGGTAATTAGCTCTTGGTTATAAGGGAGCAGCACAAGTGCCGGTGCCCTGCCTCTCTAGCGGGAGGCTTCGCCTGTCGCCACATTGCAGCGGTAAATGCCCCAGGAGGCTCTTCCGTCAGCCAGTTCCCCAGTCAACTGCGTGCATTAGAGACGCTAAACCCTATTAATCCCTTCCTGAATGCCCCAAGGATAAGCAAAGCCGGGGTGCTGCTCTCTCCGTGCTAATGTGCGCTAATTTTCCTGGGAAGCTGGAGGTACCCGCTGCGCTCTCACAAGGAGGTTAGCGGAGCTTTGTGCGGGGAAAATGGGTTTCTTTTCTGCCGAGAGGATGGTGAATTTGCATCTCAATGGACACCTTTTCCTTGAAGGAGCTTTCTGTTGTAGGAGGAACACGTTCTTCTGGCGAGCAAATCGCTCCAACAGCCTCGCCTGCGCGATGCGCATCCCTGACCCCTTGCAGCCTCAGCGCAGTGATGCTGGCAGGGGAACCCTGGGCTGGCCCAAGGCTCTTCATAAAGAGCAGCCAAACCACCTGTACGCTCCGCGGGCTGGATGTACTGCTCAAGTAGCCAAGCTGGAGATGACTGATGAGGTGGGCAAAGCTGAGCAGCCTCTACCTGAGCCTGAAAACGCCTCAGCAGCTGCAGCTGAGGAGGGGCTGTGAGGAATTGTAGCTGCACGGGAAGGAAGACGTGAATCTGCAGAGGAGTAGATAATCGCAGTGGTGATGGGCTGCATGAATCATTCAAGGGGGCTGTAATCTTGAGCCATATGTTATGTGTCAGTCCGTGGGGGAGGCGTCACGTCCATGAGGATAGTATTTGCTGCGTGGATCCTTCTCCTTTAAAATTAGATAAATAACCAAACCAACATCGCGTAGAGTCAGCAGCTCTTGCAGGGCACAGACAAGCTGCCCGTGGCACTGTGTGCCCGAGAGACAGTGCCAAGGGCAGGCACCCAGGGAGGCACCAGGCTGAGCCCAAGGAGGTGTGAGGGAACCAGCTGGGTGGGAAGGGAGCTGAAGCAAATCCGACTTCACATGGCAGGAGGGCTAATTAAACCATGAGCTTTCCCCCGGGCAGCTGCAAGGAAGCCAGGATGGATGCCAGACCCTGGGCATAGGAAAGCCAAAGGCTTTTTGCACACCCCCAGCTTCCTCACGTCCAGCCAGCAATGCTGCAAGCTCTGAGCTTTGTGAGATGCTCCAGCCTTCTCTGTGAGGTGAAGATGCCCTGCTCCTGCTGGAGGTGGCCCCCTTGTGAGGTGTGCTTGGTGCCACGGCTGTGGGCAGGAATTAGTTTGCATTAGCAGCTTCCCAGGCTTTTAGGCAGCCAAGCGGCCGTCCCTGAAAGACTCCAGGGTGAGCTGTCACCATCACCCACAGGTAGCTAAGCTCCCAAATCCTATTACTGGAGAGGGAAGAGATGCTGCACATGGCCCGAGGCACAACAACATCCAGCTGTGACAGCCAGAGAAGGGCAGCATCACCTCTCCTCACACCTTGACTTACCTCACACTAGCAAGGTGGGTGTTTTTTTCCCCACATCCTTCCAAAGCTACCCAACCTCTGTGGTACCCACCATCCCGACAGGAACCGTCTGTTCCACACACCTCCTGGCACCACCCATCCAGGCTCCTCTGCCTTCTCCTTCTTCCACAGGCACCTCTGTATCGCGGGAGAGCCCCGGCTCTCCTGCTGACGAGCATCAGCTTGGCAGGTGAAGGTTGCTGTGCCAATAAACTCCCAGTTTATGCAAGAGACTTGATTCGGGCATTACGGGACATTTCAGTCGTCCTGATGTCCGCAAAGCTCCGAGTCAAGAGGCAGCACAATTTGCCAGGCTAGAGGTTGCCATCGGCCACCCGTGGCCGTCACTGCTCACCCAGGGAGGTCTCCGATGCCACAGGCAGGGACCAATGCCCTGTATTAGGTGATGCCCAGGAGCTGTCCTGTGGGCACAGATGCTTGAGGGGATGGGGACACATCTGCACTCGAGGGGACTGAAGGAGAGCTCCCACACACAGCCTCTCCTGCCTTGTGCTGCCCATCGTGCGGCAGGAGCCTCCTGCCTGGCTTTGTACAGGTCCTAACAGCCCTCACCAAGGTGCTTCCAGCTCCACGTCCCTCTATCCATCCTGTTCCTGAAAAGCCATCACCCTGACACGAGGCAGACCTCTGCTCAGCTCACACATCGTTGCCCTCCTCACTCACTCCAGTGCTGAGTAAAATCTAAAGGGCTGGAAATGATCACACAAGGGAAGGGAGGGCTGACTTCTCTTTCTGAGCCATCTCTATCCTGCTTTAATTGCCTGAAGCATCCATTGGACATTCCAGTGAGAAACTGCCCGAGAAATCCAGCGCTGGCTACCATTCCTGTGGCTGCAGGAGCACTGCAAAGGGCTTAGCAGCCTCCTCCACGCAGTGTGGGGGAACGGTGCTGCACCCCCAGTTCCCAACCTGGGGCCACTGGAGAAGGTTTCGTTCACCAGAACTTGCAGCAGAAACTTTGCAGAGGAAATGCTGTCACCCAGAAGGGACCATGACCGTGGCTGGAGCTGCAGAGCAGAGGCTGGCTGGGAGTAGCCAAGGACATGTCTCAGGGATGCATGGGGCTCATGTTGGGGTTCAGAAGCCAGACCAGGGTTTGGGAAGCTCATTCCAGAGCCCTTTTACTTTGCATTTGTGCTCAGTCTCCTTCTGGCTGAGGCTCCTTCCAGGCAGAGGTGCCCTGCCGGGGCCACAAGGCTCTCAGAGGATGGCATTGCTGTAGGGAAGGATGGAACCTGTGTGAAGTCTGCTCAGTTCTGTCTCACATGAGCTCTCTTTGCCTCACCTTGATTTCACTAGGCAAATATTCACTCTTGCAGGACACTGGTAATTAGAGCAATGTGTAGGTTTTGCTTAGCTGAGAGCAGATTTGATAGGCACAGAGGCTTTTGAGAAGCAACAGCCTCTCCCCAGGGCTGACTGGGATTCAGCAAATCCTAGTAGCCACATGCAGGGGCAGAACTGGGTCTGTCCTGGTGCTCATCCTCACCCATCACCCAGAGGCACCTGCATCTCCCCTGGGGTTGTTGCTGTGGGGCTGTGCTGGCTCCGCTTGTCTTCCCCAAGCACTCGGGGTCTGTCTGGAGCCCCAACTCGCACCTCTCAGTGAGTTAAAGGAATCATCCCTCTGCTGCATTTCCTGCAGGACTAGCTCCCCACAGACCTCAGAGGGGAAGCAGGAGCAGAGCCTGTCCTGCAGACCTGGCCTTAGCTACACACTGAATCTGGGTTAATTATGAACACGTGCTCCGAGATCAAACTCGAGGGAAGAGCTGAGCATCGAATACACAATGAATCTGATGAACATGAGCACAGCTGGTTAGATCTGAATCTGCTCACAGCCTTGCCTGTGCAACTGCTGCCTTTATGGGAGTCATTGCAAGAAGTTCACTAGGGTTGGCTTCACAAACTGAGCTGTGCCAATGATCTCTGTCTAAGCGTGTGGACTTCCCACAGATTGTTGTTTCATTCGATTTCCTGAAGACACTGCTCATCATGGACCATTTGTTCCCCCAGAAGCTGACAGGTTTGAGTTGCTGCTGCACTTGCACAAGGAGATGGGGATCTGCAGGAGGAGCCACCCAGAACAGCCACCAAGAAGTGGGGGGAATGCCTCCTGCCTGGAAAATCACTGCAGAGGAGCAAGAGCAGGAGCCCAGCTGCTGCTTGCCAGCCAGGATGGAGTGATCAGAGCCAACCTTCTCCCAAACCACCCTACGGCATCCAGTGGGTGGGAACAACAGGACAAGGGGCAGTGGGGGTCAGCTGGAACACAGGAGGTTCCACATGAATATGAGAAGGAACTTCTTCCCAGTGAGGGTGACAGAGCCCTGGAAGGGGCTGCCCAGGGTGGGTTGTGGAATCTCCTTCTCTGGAGACATTTAAAACCTACCTGGCCATGTTCCTGTGTGACTTGGTCTAGGAGATGCTGCTGTGGCAGGAGGATTGGACTGGATGATCTTTCGAGGTCCCTTCCAATCCCTGATGCTCTGTGATGAGGCTCAAGGCACATGTAGACTCTCTTCCCTGCCATGTGGGTCCTCTATCCCACAACTCCTGAGGCTGGAATACAGCTGCTGAGCGCACCTGAGCAGCACCGGGAGGCTTCACAGGGCCAGCCCAGGTGATGGGAGTTGGCTGAGGGCAGGGATGCTGGAGGATAAAACACAGCTTCAGGCTTATGGGGAGGTTTTGGGGGGTGAGAATAAGCTTGGGCATGTGGTACAGGTACTCAAGTGCCACTGGAAGCTGCTGTGAGGTCCTCATGTCAGCTCTGGGATGTTGCTGGAAGAGGTGGGATTGAACTGGATGATCTTTCGAGGTCCCTTCCAACCCCTAATGTTCTGTGATTTGAGGCAGGGAAAAGGATTTTGTTTCTTCTCATGGTGTCTTGAGATGGTGAGTATCTGTGAGTTAAGCAGAGATGCTGGAGCAGCCCCACTCCTGGGGAAGGAGCAGTCAAGGGATGAAGCCCTTTGGAGTGTGGTTGGGGCAAATCTGGACATGGGGAGGCTGATGCGAGGGGCTGCATAGGACAGCCAGCAGACTCTGCTAGTCCTGTGGCACGCAGCCCCCAGCATCCCGGAGCCCCCAGCATGGAGATGATGTCTGTGTGCAGGGTGAGTATGGATGTTAAATAAGATCTATCACACGTGTTAGAAGGGCTTAGCCCCTAAATTAAATGGGACCCCGCAGCGTGCCAGCCCCAGTGGGACTCTCATGGCCCATCCCTGCTATCTCAGGAGCCTTGTGCCCGGTTTGTTGTGCCCTATCTGGGGAGGGACAAGTGGCTTTTGATTGAAGCGAAGGCAACGGGCTGCAGGGCACTGGTGGGTACTGATGATGAGTGCTGGGCACTGATGCACCCCGCAGGGGCGGCTGGCTTTGCTTAACTGACGTGATTGTTGTGCTGAAGTAGCTAATTGGATTCAGGCACCTCGCGCTAGACAACCCCAGCGTTTCACGCTCTAGTTACTGCGGCCGAGGTGATGCTGCTGCACTCCCCAGCTCTCACCTGGCACAGTGTCTGGTGGCTACCCTGGTTCATTTGGTTTCCTCATGCTGAGCCCCTGTCTTGGGGACAGCCCATGGATGGAGACAGCATCGATGCTCTCTGCCAACTTGGTGTCGTCTGCAAACTTACTGAGGGTGTGCTCCATCCCCACTGAGGGTCCACTGAGCCCCTTGGGCTTGCTGGTGCACGGGCCATCAGAGCACCGTGTGTCAGACCCCGCATCGCCACCCTGAGACCTCCCTCATGCTGGGAGCAGGGTCTCCAGGGCATGGCTTGAGCGGCTGAGCTCAGACAGCTCTGTCAGGCCACCTGTGTGAGAGCTCACCGGGATCAAGAGTGCCGGTGTGAGGGAGTTAGTGATGCCAGCTGTGGAGTTAGACAGGTGGGGGTTGCTTTAGTTCCCCTAGTGGGGATGAATTGCCATCACTGTCTTCCCCTTCCTTACCACCCAGACAAGGTGGATGGGCTCTCCAGCAACACCCAACCCTGCTCACAACTACCATAGGGTCACAACACATCCTGCCGCCTGGCACAGAGGGTCGCCCATAGCCCCTGGAGATACAGATGCTGCCCAGTTTGCAGCACCCAGGCCATGGGTTTGGGTGCTCTGGGGAAGACTGAGACCTCCCCTGAGCCGCTGGAGCAATTTCATGAGTCACCGAGTCCCGGCTTCCACTCCAGCCCACCCATCTGTCATGACTTGGCTCCAAGACAGAGCCATGAATGAGTGATCTTCCTACACGGAGCAGAGCAGAAGCAGACGGCAACACGCCCCGTATCCTCGGAGTGGGGGTTTTGATTACCACGGAGCACAACCACTGACAAGTGCCTTGTGGAGCAGTGACTGCTGTGAAAGGAAAAGCACCACGGTGCTTCCTGCGCGCCGAGCCCTCTCCCCGCTGCCAGCTGCGCAGACCGGAGCTATGGCCGCGGCGCCTGCCAACCTTCCTGCAGCCAAGAGCACATCAGGACGTATTTAGCTGAAGTTCCCCTCGGTCTCCTGCAAGGAGCTTCTTACAGTCCCACCCTCAAAAATGCACCCAAAGGAAAAGTTCAGCTCTCCACAAACCCGTGGTGATGGTGCCCAGTGCTGTGGCGTGAGTCGAATTGGCTGCTGCTGCTGAAACCTCTCGGGTCACTGCTGTGTTCTTGGCTTGGTCTGGGAGATCCTGCTCTGGCCGGGGGATTGGACTGGATGATCTTTTGAGGTCCCTTCCAATCCCTAATGATTCTGTGATTCTCCAGGCTTCAAGTCATTAATTCCTCTCAGTCTCAGCTGTTTCTCAGAGCTCTTCCCACGGGGGTGTCCAGCAACCCCAGCTCGGATGCAGGAAATCCCGGCAGTAGGATCTGACTGGCTGTAGAAGTGACAGTTGACCCTCCTTGCTCACGGGGTGTCTTTGCTAGTGGCAAAGTGAGGGCTGAGCACACCCGGTGCTCTCCAGTGCCTGGTGAGCAGCTCACTTGTGCAGCTTTCGCTACCCAGGCAGTTCTGGAATCAATCCCTGCTCAAAGCCCACCTCGTCTCAGAGCAGATCATCCTCTGCTTGCTGGCTTGCAATTGCGTTTTGGCCCGTGGAGAGCTGAGGCAGCTCCAAATATCGCTCCTTGCCTTGAATGCCAATGAGTACCTGGTGTTTCTGGGCTCTCTCATCTCTCCCCAGCTGCCTCCATGGTCTGGGCTTCCTTATGGCAAGGATGACTGTGTGTAGACATCTGAGGAGTGGGTGTCAAGAGGAAGGGGCCAGTCTCTTTTTGGTGGTGCCCAGTAACAGGACAAGGAACCACAGAACATTAGGGCTTGGAAGGGACCTCGAAAGATCATCTAGTCCAATCCTCCTGCCACAGCAGCATCACCTAGACCAAGTCATTAGGGCTTGGAAGGGACCTCCAAAGATCATAGACTCATTAGGGTTTGGAAGGGACCTCGAAAGATCATCTAGTCCAATCCTCCTGCCACAGCAGCATCACCTATGCTGGAGGCTGATCCTGCTGTGCTGGAGGGAGTCCAGTGCAGAGCAACGAGGATGATGAAGGAAGTGGGATACCTCCCTTATGAGGAAAGGCTGAGGGAGCTGGAGCTCTTGAGCTTGGAGGAGGCTGAGGGAGCTGGGTCTTCTCTTGAGCTTGGAGAAGAGGAGGCTGAGGGAGCTGGGTCTCTTGAGCTTGGAGAAGAGGAGGCTGAGGGAGCTGG
>JAOXOE010031024.1:0-12368 GCA_028565055.1 Phoeniculus purpureus
TAGGTGATCCTGCTGTGGCAGGGGGATTGGACTAGATGATCTTTCAAGGTCCCTTCCAATCTCTAATGATTCTATGACTTTCTTTCTTCATATTCAGTGTTTTGCTGAGGGTGACTTGCCGAAGGAGGTCAGCCCTTGCTGGGTTTGAGTTCTCGACTACGTTCCACTCTCTTTTTAATGTGTTTTGTATCTAGAGCAGCCTTTAACTCCAGTTATTAGAGCAGCTCTCTTCACACCAACTCTTTTAATTGCTGTGAAAGCGGCAACACAAAGTAAGTTCATAGGTCTGATTCCCCTGGTATTGAAGCACCAGTCACTCGTAGCTGTCGGCACTGAATGCTGCAGTACCTGTGTGAGAAAATCAGTCACCTGAAAAAACAGACCTAACTTTGCATTTGAAGAAATTAAATGCTTGTAATTTGCACGTGAAAATCCTGAGTAGCGATCCATTCTTTAATGAGAATGACTCCTTTGCTGGGTTTCAGCGCTGCTTTGGAGTGCTGGGCATGTCCCAGTAGCTGCAGACCTGCTTGCAAAGAGCAGGTCTTTGCTGCCAAACTGTCAGCAAATGCGGAACCTCAGCACTTGTAAATCCTGATGTTCTGTGATGCTCCAGTCCCTCGGCATGGCGCCTGTTGTCGCGCCCTCTGTAGCAGTCCGTGACGATTGACTGGCCCTGGCAGTGCACAAACACAGGGTACAACGTGGCACAGAGATTCTGCGCTTCGTGCGTTTCTCCAGACTGACTCCAGAGCACCGTTATCGTTTAAAATGGATTTTCAGCACTTCAGTCCTGGAAGGTACTGGCATTGCAATGTCATTGTTCTCAGGGCTAAGCAGCTCTGACAGTTACACTGCTGACAGCAGCTTTTCTTCCAAAAGCTTCGGCTTTTTGGGAGGTGGCAGTTGCAGCCACCGTATCTCTGATGCCACTGGGCATGACAAGAGCAACTGGCTCCTGCTGAGAGTGTTGTCCGGGGGTTTGGGGAGTGCTGTAGCACAGAGCACTTCAGAGCAGGCTGTCGGCGCACAAGCACAGGGACATATTTACTCTTTCCATTACAACAAGTTGTTTCTAGACCTGAAATCAATATTGTTAAGTGGGGACCGTAATTAAAAAGAATAGATCCATTCTAGTGATGGAATAGGGAGAGTTGAGTCAGACATCGGGCGCTGGCGGGTCAGTTACGGTGTTTTGGCCAGACTCTGTTACTCTCATATCTAAAGCTTGGGACTTGTCTCTCTAAAACAGATTTCATAGGTTTAAGAGCTCAGCGTCAGTGTATGACAGTACTTTCATCTCTAGTCATGGAGCAGTTCTTTCAGAGAGAGCCAAGAGGGGGGTTAAGTAGAAATGGAATCACAGAATCATCAGGGACTGGAAGGGCCCTCGAAACATCACCCAGTCCAATCCCCCTGCCACAGCAGGATCACCCAGACCAAGTCACACAGGAACATGGCCAGGTGGGTCTTAAATGTCTCCAGAGCAGGAGACTCCACAACCCCCTGGGCAGCCCCTGCCAGGGCTCTGTCACCCTCACCAGGAAGAAGGTCCTTCTGATAGGGCATTAATCACTCCTGTTAATGTAGCTGAGTGTATTATACTCTTGCATTTAGTTAAGAATAGAGGAGAGTGGAAGGGACCTGTGGAGTTTGTCTCAAGGCAGGGCCACCTGCTGCTGGCTCCTAGCCATGTCCAGCTAAATTTTAAGTATCTCTGTGGACGGAGACCCCCCAACCACTTGGTAGCCTGTCCAGTCACCCGTACACTGCTCCAGTCCTCAGTGTTGCCCCGTAAAGTTTTCTCAGTTGATGCAGTAACCGTGACAGCAAGCTCTTTTTCACAGGTTCAGTTGAGGTGTTTTTTTAAAATCGAACACTGCGAAGGATTGTTAACAAACACTATTCTCTTCACGCCGTCACTGCAAGAGGCCTTTAGACTGATGACCGTGGTATTTCTGCCTGTGGAGGATCAGAAATACTCAGTGAGAACGTGCTTGCTAAAACGGTGGTCTGCTTCTTCTCCCTAGGTTCCGTACTTCTGCTCTGAGCTCTGGACTGCCTGTCACTTACACCTTTACAACGTTGCACTAGTCTCTTTCTTCAGACTCGGTTTCCAGCAGTTTCACAGCTCAGCAGTTGCTCGGTCTGACCCGCTGTCAGAACGAACGCGATCTCATGTGCGACGGGTCCTTCGGTGCGGCATTGGGTGACTGTCTGCACTGTGCTGCGTCAAAACAAGGCTCTAAGAAGTGTGGCTAGAGAAGGGCGGCAATGCTGGTGGAGGGTCTGGAGCACAAGTGCTCTGAGGAGCAGCTGAGGGAACCGGCGCTGTTTAGCCTGGAAAAAAGGAGGCTCAAGGGAGACCCTGCTGCTTTTTGAACCTGCTTTTTGGTGAACTGTTTTGTGAATCAGGGAGCTTTTAACCTCTCTGGTCACAGGACAGATCTGCCAGTGCAACCTACTGCAGCCGCCTGTGGGAATCCCTAGTTTGACCGATTTGCCCGGATTCAGGGAGGCGTCGCTTGTCTCGATCTCTGCGAAAGGTCACTGCAGCAAGCAGTGTGTTGTGTGTCCCTGTAAAGAAGCACTTGCTGATAAAACTTTGTGTGAGCTCTGAGTTTACCGACCCACATTAGTCCGTTCCAGCCGCAGCCCCTGTTTGCACTGAGACAGAACCCTGCAGCAATGCCACGTGGTTCCACAGCAGGGGTGAGGACAAGGCAGGGCACTGATTTGGTGAGCGTTGGGAGCCAAGTGAGAGAAGTCGTAACTGATCAGCGTTGCACACGTTTGGGTGAGACGTGCCGTGACGTGGAAGTGGTACTTTGGGATTCTAATCGGTGCCCAAGTGTGCAAGGGAACGAAAGGGTGATGTCAGACAGTTACAGCTCACCCATAAGTGGGTGTTTGGGCTGGGGCTGAAGTGCTGCAAGGTGAGGAACAAGGATTGTGGTGGGATTCTTGTGTGCCAGTGACAGGAGGAAGGACAAGCTGTGCTGGGGAGAGCAACTCTGTGGTGAATGGTGACTTGTTTGCTTTTTTCTCTCAGCAGAGGACACCCCACATCAGCTTATAGAATCCCAGAATGGTTTAGGTTGGAAGTGACCTCAGGGATCATCCAGTTCCAACCCCCCTGCCATGGGTAGGAGCACATCTCACCAGACCGGGTTGCCCAGAGCCCCATCCAACCTGACCTTGAACACTTCCAGGAAGGGAGCACCTGCAACCGCTCCAACCCTCTGCAGCTCATGGCCTCCTGGCCTGTGTGTCTGCGAGAGAAGTGAAGAGTCCGCATCCTCCCATGGGTAGTTTGCCCAACAGGACTTGGTTTGGCCATGGTTAATGCCTGGTGTCAGTGCTGAGTGACTTGTGTACCAGTTCCTCATACTGGTGAAGCAGAAGGCAGGCGCTTGGGCAACCTCTAATTACAAACCATGGGTAGCGCTTAAAAATCAGTTGCTGTGATGGAATGATGTCTTCCTTTCTTGAGATAAAGCCGCAAGCCACCGGGCATCCTGACAGCTGCAGCGAGGTTCATCTTTCCCCTGATAAGCAGGCTGTTCTCCCAGGAGGAAAGAGTCTCCTGAAGCTGCAGGATGAACCTGTCCCAGGGCTTTGCGAGATACCTGTAAGACCGTCACCAGAGCCGCAGCCTTCTGCCTCCCCACCCCACAGAGTGCAAGAGCACTTAGCTCAAACCTCCTCGTGATTGCTGGTTACTGACACTGACTAACTGCAGGGCCTGAAGGGCACAAGCATTGAAGGCAAGTTATTAGACTCGAGTCATGAGTCAGGACCTTTGAAGTTGTCCTCTGGGATCCCTTTTCCAGGAGATGGATGGAAACCCTGCAGCATCACCTCGTGAGAGGCCACTCTCTGCTGTGCACTGCTTGACTCCGGCAGTTTCTCCTGTTGCTGATTGGAGTCCAGGGTGTTGCCAGGCGCAGAGTGGACGAGGGATGGCTGCGTGGGGAATCGGGCAGTTCTGCTACGAACCGAATCGTTTCTCTCCCGTAACGTGTCAGAGGCGCCAGTTATTCTTCTAGAGTAGAATTTGTTGCCTTTTGAGTGTTGTGTAGAGGCAGGTTTTGTACGACTCTGTAGAGGCTGGATTCTCGAGAAACGGCCATCCTACTGGTGGGTGCAGGGAGGCGAGGTGGGTCTGCGGTGCCTGGGCCAGCCTGCACTGCTGTGGGGAGCACATTTACTCCAGAATAGCCTGTGTCCCGGCGAGATGGTAATTTTAAAGGCTTTTATTACAGCATCTTATTGATTTCTTTTTCTCTTGGGTTGGTTCTGAAGTGACCCTCCATGGGCCCAAGTCTAGGTGATCTTTTGAGGTCCCTTCCAGTCCCTAATGATTCTATGAAGTCTTGCACAAGCTGATCGCTTGGCTGTGTTTTCTCCTCTGGCCATCCAGCAAGTCCGTAGTCCTCCAGCGAGCCCGGAGAGCCGTCAGCAAGGCTTTTTCATAGTTGTTCTGACAATCCCGCAGTTTTAATGGGAGCCAGTGGGCACGCCTGGAGCACGGTGCTTTCACGCTGCTGTGGCTGTGAGCGCCCGTATTCCCACGTGAGCTGTGCCTGCAGAGACCCTGCGCTCGGAACCATCGTGTCTGCTCTGGAAATCTCACAAGCTGTGTGGCCTGTGGGATTCAGAGCCAGGAGTGTTTCCTTTTGGGTGCAGAGAAGACTTCTGGTCCCGTGGGGACGGTTTCACCCAGAGCTGAGCTGTTCTGAAGCTCCTGAGCTGCGTGTTTGGCTGTGTGTTAGCTCTCAAACCGGGGCGAGATCAGCTCAGCCTTTGCCTTTTCGTTCAGGTGCTTTTTGTTTCTCAATTATTCGGTGGGTGCAGCCGCTGGCAGCATGGATTTGCTTGTCAGATGAGAGTAAATCAAGCAAGCTGCATGACTTAATAACCTGGAAAACCAACATTATTTTACACTGACAAACACCATTACATTTCCTGGGAAACGAGCGGTGTGGGGCGAACGCTCGGAGCCTCGCAGTCGTGACGACGATGGAAATGGGTATGACAGTGGAACTGTCGGATTAGATTCCCTTTGGTCTTTCCCCCACGTCTCCCATTTGCGACAAAAGGATGGGTTAATTTGAATTTCATTGCTTTTTATCCACAGGGAAATATCAAATGATCAGCTTTATTGTGGATCTGTGCCCCGAAGGAGGGGGACAGGTGCTGTGTTTGTGCTTTCACTTCTCAGATGCAGCAAGCTCATTAATTTCCAATTTAATACGTTTTAGTGGGAAGAGGCCACGGGTCTCTGTCACTAAAAAGCAGCAGTGATTGATGGTTTGGGGGCAGAAGGGGGGAATATCCAGAAATTAGTTATATAAGCGTCTGAAATTAACAGTGTGCCTGCGAAGAAACGTCGTTTTTCCCTGGAGAAATGTGGAAACTGATGGGTTTAACCCCCTGTGATGCCTGCCCTGTGCATTCCAGCTGGGAAAGAGCGTTCAGGCTCTTTGCAGCCGCGGCAGCAAGCGTGCTTCTGCTTGGAGCCCTGCACCGACGCAGCTGCTCCGCTGGCCCCACAGACGGGAGGGGTTACGGAAGTCTCGCTATCTCGTATGCGATCTCCCTCTGACAGAACTTGTTTGTGGTCTTCACTGGGTGAAACGTCGGTGAGTGCTGCTCGAGACGTGTCTGAGCAGAGCACGGAGCACAGCGCGCAACCCAAAGCCCTGCCTCTGTGTCTTGTTGCCTGTTTTCCCTGGTTTGCGGAATCCCTCTGAAGGGTTAGAGCTGCACAGCAAGACCAGGTCAGCTCAGGGGCTTAGCTCTGGGTGATGTAGCGTTCGCCGGGGCGGCTGCATGAAGCCTGCAAGGGCTTTCAAATCACATCTTCGTCTGTGGCTGCCTTCATGGAATCGTAGAGTCGTTTAGGCTGGAAGGAACCTTAAAGACCATCTAGTTCCAAACCCCTGCCATGGGCAGGGACATCTCCATCAACCAGACCAGGCTGCCCAGGCCTCATCCAACCTGGCTTGAACACTTCCAGGGATGGAGCATCCACAGCCTCCTTGGGAAACCTGTTCCCTGGAAGGTGCCTCAGCACCTTCACAGCGAGGAATTTCTTCACCAGTTCTCATCCACATTTCCCCTCTTTTAGCTTGAAACCACCCCCTTGTCCTGTCACTAGACTCGCTCAGAAAAAGTCCCTTTCCAGCTTTCCTGCAGCCCCGTTCAGGCACTGGAAGGCTGCTCAAAAGTCTCTCTGGAGCCCCCAGGCTGAACAGTCCCAGCTCCCTCAGCCTATCCCATAGCAAAGGTGCTTTGTGGCCTTCTCTATACTTGGGGAGACTTTCCAGTAGCTCCAACTCAACGTGCAACAAACAGGCTGTCACTCCAGAGCAATGGGACTGATTCGTGCGGGCTTGGCTAAGTTACTGGGTTCTCATGTTGCCAGAGTGCATGAACCCCTCTTGCATCTCCAGGAAAGCGATCGGTGTGAGGGGAAGGGGAGAGTCACCACCGGTGTTATCTTTCCTCTGGGAGAGGTTCTCGTCTTTAGGGACACTGCCACTGGCTGCCCTGTGGTCTGTTTCCTTGATAGTGGCTGTCCCCAGGGAAGAGCAGCTCTTGATGTTCAGAGCAGACCAGCAGACAGGCTTTTATCTAGGAACAGAGGAGTTATCGCTGGTTTTGAAGGCCCAGAGGGGACCTGCACTGTCTCTGCGTTTGAGTGGTGGTATTCGGAAAGCCTCTGATAGATGAGAGCGAGGGGAGGGCTGAGGTGAGCGGATGCAAAGAAGGGTCTCACCACGGTGCCAAGTGGGAAACAAGCGAAGCGATGGAATTGGATTCCCTAGCAGTGTTCACAGTCACAGTGTCAGCTGACAGCGTGAGTGCGCCAGGCTCCAACAGGAGGTTTAGCTCCTCCGCGCTGGCGGTGGAGTCCCAGGCCAGAGCCCCGGGTGGTGCTGCAGTTGCAGGGGCTGTCTGGTGATCAAGTCCCCTTCAGATCCCTACTTTGAGTCTCCAGACCTCCTTCGGTGCTCAACGCCTTGCAGGAGGGCGGGAGGGCGTCCCACATCCCTACGGGAAGGGACGTAGCGCGTTGCTGTCAGAAAATCCTTTTCAGTGCTAGCGCGGCGTTAGCCAGAAGAGTAGCGGGGAAGGCTTCGGGCGCACCAGGGTCGAACCCCGTGAGTCTTTAATTGCAGCTTCCGGAGGTACGTGCCGTGCGCTGCGCAGAGCCCGGGCTCTGTTTCTGAGCTTCTTTTTGTCTTGTGCCGCCAAGACTGTGTTTTTAATGGCATTTAGCAGCCCATCCCCTGAGCAACTGACAGCGTAATCACTACTAGCAGCGCTTGCTTTGTGGCTCTACAAAGGAAGAGGAAATTCTGCAGAGAGGGCTCCGGTGAGTTCGTTCTACTCCTCGTTGTTAAGTCTGTTATGTGCAGCTCAACACGTCGGCAGCGGTGGAGGGTTTTGCAAAACAGGAAGAGGTGAAAATCCATTTTAAGTTCTTAGTAAGAGACAAATCAATTTGTTTTCCTTCTTTCAGTTGCACCAAGGGTTGCACCTCAGACTTGCAAAAGGCAGCCTTGTGGTCGGATACGTGTGGACGAGTTTCCAGCGTCGGGCTCGCTCTCCGTGGGCATCTCCTCTCAGTCCGAACCCTTGGTCCTGGAACTGTCAGCACTGTGGTTGTGTAGCAAAGCAGATCCCCTGAGCAGAGGGAAAGTGTTTTGCCTTCGAGAGAAGCAGGGTGTGAAGCTGGGGTGGTGCAGGTCAGATGAGAACGTAGCGTGTTCTGACTGTACCTAGCGTCGTCAGTCTCCAGGGCTCTGCTGGGGAACCTTACGCTTGCTACTCTTCCAAGCAGCTGGGCAGCACAAGTGAAAATCTCCTGCACTTAGGTTTTGAGGACGAACAAGAGTGAGCTGGTGTGTAGTCTGACTGCTATTAAAACCCCTGCAGCCTGTTCTCAGCCCTGATTCTCCAAACGGGGCCTTTTGGCGCTTGAGTGCCTTCCTTCTCAGAAATGGCCTTGGGGGCTCTGGGTTTCAGCACCCACCCTCTTCAGTTTGATAGGTCTGGAGCTACGTATAGCACCTCGCACGAATGTGGTGAGCCTGAAGTTTCTCTAGTAGTGATTTACTGCAGTGTCTTTGCTGTCATGAGCTCAGCGCAGCAGGGGTTTGTAAAGCCCTCAGCATGGGCCACGGAAGACATCACGGCAAGGGGTTGCTGTTGGCTCGAATGAAGCAGTGTGACTCCATCAACAAGATATCCTAGGAGCACAGAGTCGTTTAGGTTGGAAAAGACCTTCAAGATCATCAAGTCCAACCATTAACCCAACTGTCCCAAGGCCACCCCTAAACCCTCTCCCTAAGCTCCACATCTACACGACTTGGAAACACATCCAGGGATGACAGTTCAACCCCATCCTTGGGCAGCCTGTTCCAAGGCCTCATGACCCTTTCTAGGACAAAGTTTTTCCTAATGTCCAGCCTAAACTTCCCCTGGTGCAGCTTGAGACCATTTCCTCTTGTTCTGTCCCTTGTTACTTGTGAGAAGAGACCAAGCCCCACTTCTCTACATCCTCCTTTCAGGTGACCTCATGAATGTCGATAAATATGGGAAGGGTGGGTGTCAGGAGGATGGAGCCAGGCTCTGCTCAGTGTCATCTAGTGACAGGACAAGGGGCAGTGGGTGTCAGCTGGAACACAGGAGGTTCCACATAAACATCAGAAGGAACTTCTTCACAGTGAGGGTGACAGAGCACTGAAATGGGCTGCCCAGGTGGGTTGTGGAGTCTCCTTCACCGGAGATGTTTAAAACCCACCTGGATATGTTCCTGTATGTCTTGGTCTGGGTGATCCTGCTGTGTCGGGGGGATTGGACTAGATGATCTTTTGAGATCACTTCCAATCCCTAGTGTTCTGTGATTCTGTGTAATTGGTTAATAATGTCATCAGGGTTTTTAACCCTTAGCACTGAGGAACGCGGTTACACTGCCTGGTGTCCCCACCAGCTGAGAGCTGCACTGGCTTTCTTCCTATGACCTGGTTGCCAGGGAAATGTTTCACTGAGAGCCTGAACATCAGCTCAATGGATATTTCTCCCTTTCTGTTTGTAGTCGACTAACAGTTAAGCTGCCCTGAAATGTACTTTTGAATCTCTGAGCTTAGTGAAAGCAGGAGTTAGGGGAGGATTACAGAAGGGCCTTGATTTTCTCATAACCTGTGGGGGTTACTCCTCTAAGCAGATTGCTTATTTCTAGGTTCCCAGGTCTACGGACTATGACACCTGTAATACATTGCCATTTCAGAGTGTGGTTCCCTTCTGTGTTTGTTGTGGCTGAGAGCAACAGGTATTTTTATTTCAATCGAAATACGCTCCTTGCCTGGAATTACCACACTTTAAGTGACAGATTACTCACACACTTGCAAATGCATTGAAACATGAGCAAGGGAATTAAGATGCACTGCTCGAACCCTCTGACTTCTGCTTTTCAGAAGTAATGGAGATGAATGTTACCCATGGTCTTCAGTGGGTGTTTTTGATGCTCTGTAATTAAATAAGGCTTTAAGTATGCAAAGGATGTGTTTTATGGTCAAGTTTGAAAGTGAGGAAGTGTCAAGTTTAATCACCTTTTAGTGCAGCTCTTGCAACATCCTGTATCTATAGAAGAGCAGTATCTATAAATGTGTTTCCAGTTCACCCCAGTACAACATAAAATAATGCAAAAAATTAAATCTCTTCTAAAATAAATTGAACCTGAAAATGTTACTGTAACTTCAGTAGTAAAACCAACAACTTAATGTTTAAAAAATATTTTTGCATTATTAAAGCCTCTAAATAGGGCTTTAGAGGTTTCTGTCAGTGAGGGTGATACGTTTATTATGTGACACAGCTATGTTTTTGGTAAAATCTTTATTCACAGCATAAGCACAGTGTCTTGCCTAAACAGAGAAAATAAGAACTTGGAAGCAAATCATTTTCTTTCTCAGACAGACTCGACTCAGGTACGCCACTTGACAAGCTTCTTGCTGAAAAAACATTGGCTTCTTTCCTTCTTCCTAGCATCATGCTTAAACTCTATTTGCCACTTTGCCCTCTCAGAAACCCACAGCTGGTGCTGATACTGTCACCGCTACTCTGGCTGCTAGATTAGATTTGGAGAAAGCTTGCCATTAAATGGGTGAACAGTAGCCCTTTTTATCTGCTGCTTATTTTATTCTGGGCTTGTTGTGCAGTGATGATGGAATACCAAACTAAATGGAGGGAGAGTTATGAAAATCCTCATCTGAATGTTAGTGTCTAACATCTCAGTACTCTGGAATTTCCTTCTAAATTAGTAGTTGTTTTAACAGCCAACAGAACTTAGTTGTCTTTGTTGTGCCTGATGATGTGAGGCTGGGAAACTCAGTGCTGTGTAAGTTGTTCCTTTACGTTCAAGTCTTGTGTCATGCTGCAGCCAGTTTTGCAAAACGGGATGTTGTGAATGCACATACACTTGGAAATTTTACTCTGATTCTTGTGTGCGACAGGAAAATTAATCGGAATAGAAACTTTATTACAAGCTTTCCCACAGTTGCTGTCCTAAAGTGGCACTTTGACACTCCCTTTGAATACTGGAATACTGGAAACTGAGTATCACTGAGGAGGCAGGACATTCACTTTTACATGGAATATGTAGAACTGGCTGCATGCAGCAGCGAGAGTGCTGGTCCCGAACACTATTTTGTCGAGGTTTCTGGGTGATCTGGGGGTTCCCTGAATGGGAAAGCTTGGCGGAGTCAGGAGGCAGCTGCTGAGGGTCGGGAACCCTTGTGCGATAAGCCGGGCAAACACCACAGGGGGTGCAGACCCAGATACTTGAAGGGAGCAAAACTGGGCAAAAAAAGGTAATAACATGGCAGCGGCAGCAGGACCAGGCTACGGTGCTACAGTCACCACTGCATATTGATGTGGGAACTCAAACAGAGGTCCCCCAACAAGATGAGGCTGTTCAGGTCACAGGCTGCCAGGAATGTAACACTCTCTTGAATATTCCTGGCTGTGTTTGGTGTGATCAGGTTGATTATCTGCTTAATCAAGCGGCACATCTGCAAGATGAGGTTGAAAAGCTACAAGCAGAAGTAGAAAACCTCAGGAGAATTAGAGAGGCTAAAATAGATGTAGACTGGTGGAACCAGTCTGGACAGTGGCCAAATAAGAGCCAGAAACAAGGGGCCCCTGTATCCTATACTTCTCAGATGGAAGACAGAAGCCCAAGTAGAAGGGGTGAGTGGAGCCAAGTGAAGGGCCGTGGCAGAAGGCGAGCACCGCCCTTGCCTCACCTCCCCAGTTGCCACTGAGTAACATATATAAGCCCATACTGGAAGACAGCTGGTCTAATAACGATACAGAGGATAGAGAACCCATACCAGAGGTCCTAGAAAGGTTGCATAAACCCAGGAAATCTTCCAGTAATATGACGATCTCCTCCACAAAGAAGAGAAGGGTCCTGGTTACTGGAGACTCACTTCTGAAAGGGAACTGAGGGCCCAATATGCAGAGCTGACCCTTATCACAGGGAAGTCTGCAGTCTACCTGGAGCCCAAATCCAGGATATCACTAGGATGCTCCCTAACCTGGTGAGATCTGCTGACTATTACCCACTGCTGATCTTCCAGACAGGTGGAGAGGAAGCTGTATTCTGTACCCTGAGGGAAATGAAGAAAGACTACAAGGCCTTGGGATGTTTGGTAAAAGATTCTGGGGCACAAATTGTGTTTTCTATCATTTTTGGGTGAGGACACAGGCTGGAATAGAAGGATTCAGTCCTTTAATGCCTGGCTATGAGACTAGTGTTACAGGCAGGGCTTTGAGTTCTTTGACTGGTTCTATAAGACACCAGATCTTACAGGTCCACATGGGAGAGGTCTATTTCAGAGGGGTAAAAGGGTTCTGGGGCAGGAATTGGCAGGGCTCGTTCAGAGGACTTTAAACTAGATTCAGAGGGGGTGGGCATGCACCAGTGGGACAGAACTCTGGTCTTAATGAAAAGCAGGTGGCCTCTCGCTGTCACAGAGTGAAGTCAAAGCGCTCAACTCGCTCCCTGAAGTGCCTGTACACCAATGCACACAGCACGGGGAATAAGCACGAGCAGTTAGAAATCTGTGTCCAGTCAGGTGATTATGATCTGGTGGCAATTACAGAGACCTAGTGGGACAGCTCTCATGACTGGAGTGTGGTCATGGGCAGCTATGTCCTTTTCAGGAGGGACAGATCAGCAAGGCGGGGTGGTGGAGTTGCTCTTTACGTGAGAGAAAAACTGGAATGTGTTCAGTTCTGTCCAGGGGCGGATGAAGAGAGAGTTGAGAGTTTTTGGGTGCGGATCAAGGGACAGG
>JAOXOE010031025.1:0-12368 GCA_028565055.1 Phoeniculus purpureus
GCACCTCAATGTCCCTCTTAAGTTGAGGGGCCCAGAACTGGACACAGTACTCAAGGTGCGGCCTAACCAGTGCAGAGCACAGGGGCAGAATGACCTCCCTGCTCCTGCTGGCCACACCATTCCTGATCCATTACCCTGGATCACCTAGTACTGGCTGACATCTGTATATGCTCTTACTAACATTTTATCTAACCAAGAACAAATTAATAGCTTTAATAATGAAGAGCCATGTTTTCCGTACAGCACCTTGGCAGGATTTTCAAGTGCAGCTGAATCTTCCAAGGATATACGTTTGAGTCACAAAGCTATGTCTGTCAAAAAGGTAGAAGTTGTTGGGGTTTTTTTTATTTTCTCCCTGATGAGGAACTGAATAAAAGTGATTCAGTTAAGTGACAGCATGTCTGTTTAGTCATATTTATCCCATGACAAAATCTGTCACAGAATTTTATACATAAGGTTTTAATTCAATTGCTTAGAGTAAAACCCGTTACAGGAAAGTTGCTCTGTCCTTTTAAGTTTAAACATCCATTTTAGACTCCATCTGGTTGCTTATGAACCCACAGTCAACTATCTTTTGAAATTTTTTGACCCTAACCACTTTCAGTGTGTTCCCCTTACTATTGGCATTTAATTGAATTTAACACTGCAGAAAGTCTAAATCAGAATCAGAGCCCTGCTGGGGGCGGGGGCCCGGGGGGATGTGGAGTGCTGAAAGGACAGGACAGTCTCTACCTGAGACTGAATTCCGGTTTCCTCACGAGTCTGTCTTTCCGATTCTCCTGTATTCCATTCGCTGCTCTGTTTAGAACGCGTTTTAACTGCAGCCCTGGGCAATGCCTTAAAGGCTTTTCTATTGCTCAAGTTTTATGACTTTAGGGCAAAAAGCTAAGCTTATTTTATGAATTTTAAATACACTTGATCTCTCCAGAGCTCTAGGTTAATAAAGGGCCTCCACGGGTTTACTACAAAGATACTCAATGGCAAACCTCTCCACCAAATGTAGACTCTTAACTTGATCAACACTTCACAAAATTTTGAGGCATCTCTCTAAAGAAATGGATGTTTCAGTCTGTTCAACAGAGATACAGAGGCCTCGTAAGGCTTGCAAAGGAAAACAAAGGCATTCCTCTCTTCACTGACAGCACAGAGAGAAAAGCAGGGCTGTCAGGCTCCTCTGTCCACTTAGAGTGCACTCGGCTCTTGTTCTGAGGGTGAAGTTCACATTCACAGAATCACAGAATCACAGAATGGCTTAGGCTGGAAGGGACCCGAGAGATCATCTAGTTCCAACCCTGCTGCCACGGGCAGGGACAACTCTCACCAGACCAGGTTGCTCATTCCTGGAAGTACACTGACTCAGTGTCAACACAAAGTGTAAAGGAGACTCTTGGCCAGCACACACTACAGTGCTGTGAAGCTGCTGGGATGTGAATTCAAACATTCCAAGTCTGTGTAAGGGCCAAATCTCTACACCCTGTCTTCACCACAAGAAAGTGTTAGGTCTAGCAGGATACTATACAAAAGAAAGCACCACCAATAGGGAAGTCCAGTAAATCCTGATCAGCTCAGGTTTTCTGCAGGGTATGGGCAGAATCTGGATATGTGTTCTCCTGTACAGCAGTGCTCTAGGCATGAGACAGGTTCTTTTCTCCAACAAAAGGAGGATTTGGGATTCTGCATGGGTAGTTACAGTGAAGGAGTTATGGAACTTTCAGCACGAATTACAAGGTGTCCTGTTCTTTGACAGCTACACCCTGTCTCATTGCACGTATGTTGTCTGAGGCCTAGGTATTGCGATGGGCAGGGAGTTATTGCCTAGCTCTCAGCTACTCCTTCTGTAGTAGATGAACAGAGAAATGATCCTTTGACGGAAAAGGAGTATCTCAGATGAACTACCTGTCTTCTGGAACTATCTGCATTTCTTCATCAATCAAGGAGGAACCCTAGAGAGTCTGTTCTGCAAACTGCAGTGTTCCAATAACAGCTTAATTTTAGTGGTATGAATTCAGCACATTGGTGCTGTTGGAATGGATTTTTATTTTCTGCCTCCTATTTCACATAGACTTTCTATTTAAAATAGACTTTCTAGTTTGTTTCCTAACCAATGTCATAAACAAAAAACCAAACCGATGGAGAAACTGAGAGCCAAGTGTATTCCTGCCATAACTCCATTAGCATCAATGGACAAGTTTTAATTCCACATAATTCATCTTTAAGATGTTTTCAAGTGCTCTGCCTACACTGCTGCAGTGCCAGACTTTGGCAATGCATCCCTGGCCGGCACAGAGCACAGTCCCACTTCCTTTCATGGCCTAGAAGGCAGCTTTCCCTATACTCTGAAAATTAACAGACACTGAATGCTCACAGAGAAGCAGCCTGGGAAATTCTCCACTCAAAGGCAGAGCAGCCTCCCCTCCCTATAAGAAAGTCTTTGCCTCTGATTTATGCTTTTGCCAGCAGTCTGCTAATATTCGGCTCCAGGTTCTTATTCCTATTAGTTAAAAAGAGGATATGATTCATTAGTCCTAAGCCTAGACTAGATGTTGCTTGCTCCTCTAATGCAAAACTTGTCTCTGAACATCTCTCAGTGTCAGTACAGTAGAAACCTTGCTGATTTTCCAATGGGTGAGACACTTTAACCCCCTTAATTAATAAAGTCACACTTCCCCTAAAAGTGCAGAAGTTGAGCGTGTAAGACAAAATATTTCACTAAGGCTGGAGTGGAAATACAGTCAGTTTTGGTTGGTGCTTCTGTCAAAACCTTTTTCAGAAGACCCAGAGTCCCCTTCTCAACCAGTGATTTGACACCACTGATATACAGTAGGTTTGGAAAATCCCTGTAAAGTAAGAGAATGCCTTTATGCCTATTGTTAACTCACATATTTACATATGAAAATTGAGGGAGACTGTACACTCTAAGACAACTTAAGCATCAATCAAATAAACAAATGACTAGACAGAACAAAATGTGTTTACCTTCCAGTGTTTCACCCTCTCCAGAAAGGGCCTCTCCAGCTCCAGAAGCATACAAGGCAGACACAGTCAACGCATACCTTGTGGCTTGGTCTAAGCCTTTCAGCACCTTAGAGGTAGTGTCACCTTTCACAGTCACTTCCTTAGTTTCACCTCCTGCGACTGGAGTGTATGTTATAAAGTACTGCTGCACTTTGCCGGGAGCAGCACTCCAAGACAGCTTCATTGTTGATGTTGTAGCATCAGAAACTCTCAAATTTCTTGGAATCCCTCGGACTGTACATGTAAAAAGACATCGAAAAAAAAGTTCAATCAAGCTTTCTTGGTTTAGTTTTAAACCAAGAAGATTATCATAACACAGGACTTAATGATGAAAAAAGTAATTCCTCAATAGGCTGCACTAACACTGATATATATAGATATAGATAGATATAACTTTTCTGCAGTTAGAACTGTACAAGTCCATCCCCATGCTCCTCAGGCAAAAAAGCCAAATAAATTCCTTTCATTATTCGTTTCTTCTATTAACAAAAAAAGCCCAATACTGGAACACATAGATATGGTAGCACTTCAATATATGCTCAACTTGAACAAGTCAAGATCCATATTGAAGTCACTGTCTGCAGAATGAAGTCAAAGATCACTAAAGAAATGTGGAAGTACCACATTACGGTTTCCTACAGAGTCCTTTTTGATGGTATTTTAAATATTAAGAACAAGAAAAGCTATTGGTGAACTTTCACCAGTGATAAGGACATTCACACTGTCTCTGTAGTCTTCAGATTTTGTTTAGTAAGCTGCGATTATTTAAACATACAAGTAGATTATTGCCACAAGTTTTCTTGCCATGTTAGATATTGCAGGTTCAACAGACTGTATTTTAAAACTATATATAACAATTGCCATAAATTATATTGTTTTAAGTTACCCCTCCACGAGATTTAAGTAATTTTAGAATTCCCTGTTCTTCTGGGATAACACATATGGCCAGTACGGGTCATTCATTCTTTTCAGTATGAACGCGTCAGCGGGCAGGGAGTTCTTCTCAAACTTACTGCATTTACAGCATTGCTCGCGTACCTTCATCAGTTTTTGCATATCCAGTCAGCGATTTTCCAGGCCCAGACTGATACTCAGCAATAACAGACACTTCATATCTTGTATCTTGGATCAAGTTCTGCAGAGCAGTTGATCTTTCATTTGCTGAGACAGTCACTTGTCTACTTTCTTCTCCAGTAAGTGGTTTATATACAAGCCTGTACCGTAGGACATTTCCTGGAGCTGGAGTCCAGCCAACTACAAAGCTATCTGTAGTTTCATCTGTTATCCTTAAATTTCGAGGAGCACCTTTAACTACAAAAAATACACATATAACTTATAAATATTTGATTTTAGTCAAGTACCATCATCTTACAGAATCACAGAACATTCGGGATTGGAAGGGACCTCAAAAGATCATCTAGTCCAATCCCCTGCCAGAGTAGGATCTGAACTTATGTTTCTCCAAAACATTCTGACTGGTACAGTCATGGAAATATGCACACCAACAGTGAAACCTGTATCTTCCAAACCTAACATCCAAAACTAACTAGGTTATAAGTGTTATTTCTCTTGGTTCTAAGAGGAAAGAGCAATTAATAAATTTCCATGTTGCTTCATTTGCTTGCTTGTAACCACTTAAATCACTAAAAATCACAAATGACAGCATGGAATAATCGAAGGGAGTGGATCAATACTATTAAAAAG
The DNA here is from genome assembly GCA_028565055.1 of Phoeniculus purpureus. NCBI lineage: Eukaryota > Metazoa > Chordata > Aves > Bucerotiformes > Phoeniculidae > Phoeniculus > Phoeniculus purpureus. The sequence goes on from JAOXOE010031025.1 coordinate 4,720, forward strand.
CATAACTTAGACTGCATATTCAACAGCTGGAACAGAACATGTAATTTACTGTCACACTTCTCCTTTAAATCAGTGGCAATGCATTGTGACAACTCTGTCAAGAACAAGTACAGCTACCATGCTTGAATTTACAGCCACGGATTACATAAACTCACACTGTCATGAGCGGAACTTTTGAATCAGTGAGTTATTGGATCAGACCTATGAAGTTCTGATGAGAAATGGCTGACTGAAAACTCAGCACCTCATTAAGCCTATGGTATATAAAACACAAGTTCCATTAATGTAAGTTAATGTATTAAAGGAAACATGCATTCCTACATTAGAGTCATGAGAAAAGAAGAGAGAAGGGAAGTTGGAAGGGACCTACAATTATCCTAATTTCAAAGTATAATAAGGGAAGAACAGATTAATTAATAAATTAATTCTCCAGGGAAGAATTAGATAAGGGAAGATGAAATCAAACCCTAAGATTTAACGCTGGCCTATTACTAGACATTTACACCTTTACTAAACACACTGAGAGACAATAATGTTTCTTCTCATCCCGCACACCAGTACGGCTCCTCAGCCTTAGCCGGCTATTCCGGATACAGCCATTCTCTCAAAGTCAATTCTCATTTGAACACACAACTCTCTTGTGTCTGAGAATAAAGGGAAACCTACCTTCTAAGGTGGTTTCCTCTCCATCCAAGGGAGGGCCATCACCATCTTCATATTCAGAAATCACACTCACTGCATAAGTAGTTTCAGGTAGCAAGTTGGTGAGAACTGAGCTAGTACTTGAGGCTGGTATCGAAACAATGAATTCTTCTCCACCAACTGCTACTTTATATTTAATGAGATAGGACAGAACCTCAGATCCAGCTGGAGACCAGCTCACTTTGAAACTGTCAGATGTCACATCAGAAAAGACCATATTCTTTGCAGGTACATAAGCTGTGTGGGAAAAGAAGGGCTCAGATGAAGCATAGACACAAGAATATTCTTAAAACAAAGTCTCTAAAATGAAACAAAATTTATCTCTTAATTTTTTCTAACTGAACAGTATTTCTGTTGCACATACAACAGTATTTGTTTTCTACACTTGTTTGTAGCTATCAAATTTCATTATGATCATATAGGTTATCTCAAATCATATGACAATGAGTAGAAGCACCAACTCAGTGATTTCTAGATCAAACATCAACTGTTCATCCAAAAAAATGTACTTATGAAAACTTAAGTTAGAATCTGATTATCAAGTTGGGTTCCCTCTTTCATACGTCCCATGAACAGCAATAACATTATTCCCTCGATGGGAATAAAAAATTCTTAGGGGGTTCTGAAGAGCTAGATTAGAAATAAAATGAAATTAATCCCAGTATTTTTTCAGGAATGGAGTCAAAGGGGAAACAAGGAACTTGACATGAGGCACAAACACAAACCTGACATCCTGGGCTTGTTTTGCTTGGCCTAGTCAGCCTAACAGTGGGGAGGTTAAGACTGCTTGAGCCCTCTAAAACAAAGGCTGCTTTGCTGGTTTGTTCCTCAAAGCTATCCTGAAACAAAAGGCTTATTTTTAAAGAAAGTGGCGTTTTCAGTACTGGGGACTAGTCAATGTTAGTGTTCAACTAAACATAGGCAGGGACACTGAGGGTGCAACTAATCATAAGTAACTTCAGCTGACAGAAGGTTGGTCATGTAGAAATCTTTTAAATGTTAAACATCATCCAAGCTCATGACATTTGGATGCTTGTGAAGACTTTCACGTGCCATTTCATTACAGTCTTTACAGTTAGATTGAGATAAATATCGCCTAGCATATGTTGTCTCAAATTGTCTTGTCCTCATTTCAGAGGACCGTCTATTTTACCCTAAAAATTAAGCAAATCGCCATCAGGAGGTGTTGGCATTGCTCTATTGCTTTTGAAATTGTAAAGACAAGCTTAGACCGGCTACCTCATTTTGAAAGCTAAAGAAGAATGGCCCTAGTAACTAACAATTTGACTCATGATACTGAGTGTAAGAGCAGCGCATATCCACTAAGGTCATTCCAGATAGATACACCCTTTCATAGCTCTCTAGATATCTATGGAGGGAGATGAGAAAAATACTTCTCCAATACTTTTCTCCGTTAATTTTCCCCTCTGCTTTTAAGAATTTTGAAAATTAGAATCAAACCCCATTATTAAACTTAAAACTTGTATACGGGCAATTTAATCAATATTAATTCTTTAGATAACTGCAAGCACAAAACATTGGTCCAAATCTTTTTTCACTGTGTTTTCTATGTTTCTCTAAGTAATAATAGTTACTTACATTTTTTCCTTATAGCAGCCAGTTCCTGCTCAATCCGGAGGCAGACAGACTGTGTAAGTTCAAATGATATTCTTTGAAAAGCATCAAAATCTTCCACTGTGTAAACATGGGTTTCAGCAGGAGGTGATGCAATTGCTTCCAACTCTGTACGCACCGCATCCTTCACACCAACTGCAAATATCTCTACATCTGCGTCCCTCAGCTTTATTGCAGGTTCTTTAAATGCATCTGATGATTTTCCATCAGTAATAAGAATCATGACCCTTGGCACATTCGGTCTTGATCCTTTGCTGGTAACAAATACTTTCTCCCTCACATATGTCATTGCTTTGCCTGTGTTGGTAGATCCACCTCTGTAGGGGAAGGTGTTAATAGCCTGAATTATGTCTTCCACTCTGTTGTATCTGTTCAAAGAAAACTCCATATGGGGATCTCTGCTGTACTGGACAAGACTTATCTGTACTTTCCGAGGTGATATCTCAAAGCTTTTAACTAACACTTCCAAAAAGGCTCTTACTTTAACAAAATTGGCAATACCAATGCTGTAGGAACCATCCACTAAAAACACAACATCAGCTTTTACATCCACACCACGTGAGCATTCTGTAAAGAAAAAGATTCACCGCTATAAATAAATATTCAATAGCCACAGCAATACAATTCTATCAGCAGTTCAAGAATCATCCCATTTATACAGAAAGTGAGCCATGCTACATAAAGCTGTTTCTCATAAATAATAAAGGTTTTGATATTAAAACAAGTATCAGAGGTTTAAACAACCAAAAAACTACTGTGTGACAAGAGCAGATAGTGACTCACCCACTTGAACCTTTACTTGTTGTGTTTTTTCCATTATTGTTACTGGCTCACTGGGGGTCAGTCCTTTCATTGCATAGACATTAATTTGATACTCTGTGTCTGGAGAGAGATCTTTTACGTTCAGAGCAGTAGTCTGAGGACCCACGCTCAGCACATGTTGTTTTCCACCAGCTATCATTGGAATGAACTGCAGCCGATAGCCAGTTATTTGGCTTGGGGATGGATCCCAAGTGATCCTAACAGATTTTGAGGAGATCTGAGTGGCCACCAGATTTGAAGGAGGCTCCACCACTGAAAGAAATTGAAAGTAAACACTGAATATTAATAACAGACAGATTTTCTTATACATTTTGATTTCTGGAGTAAATGTAGTAATCTTTACTTAATCTTTACCAAAAGTCACACCTCATTTTTTTTTAACATAAATAAGCATAAGTTAATTACAGGGCAATTCAAATGAGGCATCAGTGAGAGGGTAGAAATATGAACAAAGCATTCATGGTCTCCCTAACTGTTGTACAAATTCCAGGAGAAATGCTGCCTTGCTTCCACCCAAAGCGAAAGCTACAGCCACAGAAACACAGGAAAGAGTGTGGACAAATGCAGACTTGAGCAAAGCACTATGAGAGCAGAGTTATCTCTGCCGCTGTTTTAATCACTTAAACTAAAACAGGACCATAAAGCTGCAATGATACAGCTAGATGTCAGTATTTTCTCAGCATTCTCCAGCTTCATTCCTTGGTTCTTAACATATTACATATTCTGCCTCTTCAATAAGCAGGTTTTTTTCCCCTTCAGTACATTTTTCCATAGAAGTGATGCCTGTGTCGAAATAGTGTGTATTTCGAAATAGTGTGCACTGATAACTGCACATCACTGTGTTGCTCTTGAAACTACGGAATAATAGAGCTATTCCAAATCTCTGCATCACATGATCTGTTCTGTATTTAAATGCACAAAGCCAAGATCTGTCTTCCATACTTGCTAAATGATGCAATGCACCAAACTCCAGAAATAAAGCAAAGGAAGTAGGGATAGCCCTTAAACATGCATCAGAATAAACCAAAGTCAATAAAAACATTTATATAAAATATCTCACCTTCTTCTCCACTAACCAGTTCACCTAATTGTTCATCAACACCGGAGCACACTTGCAAGATAATTTCATTCTGTATATCCACAATTCCATCAAAATTAGCAACATTGAAGACATGCTTCAGTGAAGGCTGAGAGGCAATTAGCTTGAGTTCCTTTGCATCTGCTGCCTTGATTCCTAAAAGTTGCCATAGACAGGACGGTGTTAACTGGCCAGACAGTACAGACTGGGTTTAATCCAGTTGCATCTTCTGTCATTATCAATAACCAAACAACAGAATAATGATTAATGCAATGAGGTGACATATTCCATTTTCAACCTGAGGAAATAATGTTTTGTCTTCAGCAAGGCCAAGGTTCAAACTATGCTTGTCAGTCATAATCTCCACGTATAAGGTGCAGAAGTGCTTTCAAGTTAACACAACCGGTATGTTCCACTCTGGAGGGTACACATAACCCATTCCAAGGCATACACTTGGAAAGACTGACATAGCAAAAGTCTTGAAACACATAACCTGTAAGACATATAATTTACTTCTTTAGTAGCATTAATCTCTCAATCATCAGAAAAATTCAACGCACCCAAAGAAAAAACTTCAACTCCTATGTTGCGAAGTTCTCTTGCAGGAATTTCAACTTCATCCTGAGCTTTTCCATCCGTGATGACAATTGCTACTTTGGGAAAGCCTTTTCTTGCTCCAGCAGACTCAGTGAAGGTGTTTTGAACAAGGTAATCAATCGCCTCACCTAACAAACAACACCACAAGATGTGGTTTATTAGGTTTGAACGAACTAGGATTTAAAGCAAAATTTAATTATAAAACTAAACACTGAACAAACACATGTGGGAAACCTGTACCTGTCATTGTGTTGCCACCTTTATAAGGTATCCTCTTAATTGCATCAATAAGGTCACTTCTTCTGAAATACTGATTTAAATTGAACTCCGTTCTTGTATCTGAACTGTACTGAACAACTCCAACTCTTGTCTTGTCTTCCCCAATGTCAAAAGCTGATACGAGGGTAACCATGAAGTCCAGAATATATCTGAAGTTATTTCTCCCTACACTCCAGGAACCATCTACCAGGAAAACTAAATCTGTCATTGCACTTATGGAGCATCCTGGAACACACAAGACAAAAATCTCTGTTAGCAAATGAGCAACCATATTCTTAGAGACCAGTGAGAGACTAATGGAAATTTAGTAGGTAAAAGCATTACTAACATAAGTGAACACCCATAAAAGCCTTTTAACTGTCATTATCAATAGGGAACTGTCACCTAGATACTCAGTTTTGAGACAGCTTCCACACTATTCCACAAGATCAGTTATGCCACAGCACATGAAAACTCACATTAAAAGCTTTATGCAACGGTTTGATGTTACAGAATCATTTTATTTTGTTACAGAAACATTTTAATTTTGCATCTCTCTCTCCCCATAATAGCTGCACAGGTTCTTCTGCAATTCCTTTTATGTGCAGCAAAATGCCTTTTGTTAATAGGCGCTCATGGATGTGCCTAGCTTAGCTGTGTGAAACCCCTAGTTGCAGTGCCAACTTCACACCTTATTTTTCAATGCAGCTATAAATTTCTTTCATCTCAGTCCCTTCCCAAGTCTTATCATCTCTGGACAATTTTACCAGTCAGCATAGTTATAGGTAACACAGGAAGACAGTATAACTTTATGGGACCCTACAGCTAGCCCCCACTTATCTCTAAATATCAGAGAAGCTGAAAGACAAAACACCTTACTTTGTAATTGAGCCTCGACCTTCTTTTCCTCTGGTAACCCTGGACCACCTGTCTGAACTGCACAAAGCACAACATAGTGAGAATTAATGGAGGAGATTGGGTTAAAATTGTAAATATCAAAAACCATGAGGAGAATTAGAGACACACATCTGACAAATCTCAGAACACCAAAATATTAAATGCCAGTTATGAGTACTTCACCTGTACTTACAGATGTAAGTACATCTTTGACATCACAGCATCACTTTGACAGCATAGCATTCAGAGCAACACAAAATACAGGGAATGTAAATAATTGAGAATCCTCTGTATCTGGACACCTTATACAGCAATTACCTGAAATTACAGCTCAACATCGCTGGATGAAATATTAACTCTCTCTAGCACATGGAGGAACTCATTATAAGAAATTTTCCTGTGGCTATCGGCGAAGCCTGAGACAAGCAAAAAATTGTGTTGCAGAAAATAATCTGCTATGCTTAATACTTGTATTTAAAGACATATATTTGATGTTTTATTTATTAAATACAAACTCTTTTAAATAAAGTGTGTATTTTACTATGCATGCAGATATACTGTGTCACATTTTATTGGGGGTTGTTTTATCTTGCTGAGCTTTCGTGCACACACAATAAGCTGTTCAGATTCATTTGTTACTGAGATCAGTGAAAGTCTTCCCCTTGATCTCAGTAGTTTCAGTTTACAGAAAGTAGATTTAGTTCAAAGAATTAATGGGCTCCTGCAAAGGATTGTATAGGTTTTTCAGGAAAGCTATATCCATGTTCATCTCCTTCTATCTCGTGCAAATTGTCCTGATTCTACTGGGAATTATGTGTAATGGAAAAAGGCAGTTCAGACAGCTACACCAGCCAGGTATGTGGCAGTTTTGTTGGGGCACTGGGTCAAAGGCAATTTTGTGAACGACCACACAGTTATCTTCCTTGGCTTTCTAATTGTATTTCAGATACTTACTTGTCAGTTGGCCAAAAACAGGTAGACTCTCCTCTCTGTCATCATATGAAGCTATTGATACAGCATACTGTATATCTGGTATGAGATCTGATAAGACAGTTTGGGTAGTGCTAGGTGAAAGAGTAAATTCTTTAGTAGGCCCACCTGCAAATAAATATATGAAACAGTTAATACAGACTCTAAATCCAGTAATTTCAATGAAAAACTTGTTAAAAAAACCCCACGAACAAACAGGAAATACAATTATAATTGTAGAATTACACACTTCCATTTTCCCTGAAGTATGAATTTTGAAACATCAAACGTTCAAACTAACCTTTCTTCATTAATAAAATTACTGAAGTGTTTAATAAGCTTCCAGGAGAATTTAAACTTAAATGCACACACAAAGTGCAGTATCATCTAATAAATCATGGTCGAGCTCTGATTCAACATCACTTTTATACTAATTTTTTCTCAAAGCTAAATAGAATAATGGGTGTCTTACAAAGCTATTATCAGGAAATCTAAGACATCTCTGTGTCATTACCTGACACATGAACTATTTCTCCTGGGAGAAGTAAGATCATGGAGCAGATCCTCCTGGAGGCACTACTGAGACAGGAGACTAGTGAAGAGGTGATTGGGTAACAATCAGCATGGCTTCACCAAGGGCAAATCCTGCCTGACCAACCTGGTGGCCTTCTATGAACAGGTCACAACCTTA
>JAOXOE010031026.1:0-12368 GCA_028565055.1 Phoeniculus purpureus
TCCGCGCTAGACTAAGTGCCGCGTCCACTCGTTCCTTAAACACCTCCAGAGATGGTGACACCACCACCCCCTGGGCAATCCATTCCAGTACCTAACCACCCTCTCAGTAAAGAAATTCCTTCTAACATCCAATCTAAACCTCCCCTGACGCGACTTGAGTATTACAGAGAAAAGGATCGAGTACATTTTGCATAAGAAACCGTTGATGTAATTCTGTGTACGATAAAGCGAACGCATGGCAGAAGCAGCAATAGAGCTTGGGAAGCGCTTCACACTGGTGTTTCTTCAGACCAGTTAGGTGCTTTCGTTTTGGTTAAAGCTTAAAATGAACACGTGTCTGAGAGCAAGGTCTGGTGGTGACACGTCCTGAGGGTTTTTGAATGAGTTGCAGTGGTGAGAGGGGGTGATACTTTCCTGAACAAAGCAGGACCAGCTGCACAGTTTTCCTTCCCTGCTTTCACAGCTACTGCCTTGAGCATTTGGTTTCTAGACAGCTTACGCACAAGGTGTTTCTTCGCACCCTTACCGAAAAAAGTTCCTAATTTTGAGGCTGTTGTTTGGCCTTTGGATATCATTTGCAGAGGTGCCTGTTTTTCTGTTTGTGTGTTTGTTATAAAGACGATTCTCTGTTGTGTGTTGCTGCCGAATGACCCCCTCTGTGTCGCTGAGGAAACCCTCGGTGGCTTCAGCTCGGCACTGTACACTCTGATCTTCCTCAGAGGGTTTGTATTTCTCTTATGAAATGATGTGCTTACTAATAAACATAAGGTTTAATTTGAACTTCAAATACTAGGAGAAGAAACCATTCCCAGACTGCAAAAGCAAGAGGGGATTAAACAGGGCAGAATCCTAATGGAGCAGAAGCAGGCTCAGTAATTAGAGAGACGTGAGGCCTCAGGTGTCACAGCACAACAGAACAGCATCTCCAGAGGTTGTTCCCCTATGCAAAATAGGATGCAGTGTTAATAATAAATGTGAGGCTTAATTAGGATCACAAATACTGGGAGAAGAAATCAACTCCCAGGCTGTATAATTATAAAAAATATTAGAAGCTCAAATAATTAAAAAGCAACAGAAATTGAGGGGTTTTTCCCTGGCTTGCACAGACACAACGTACTCTGTCAATAAGTGCAGGAGTCCTAATGACTTTTGGTGTGTTTGACACTGTCTTGACTGGGGTTAAATGAAGAGCTTTTAATTACAGTCATGTTCCTCTTCAGCTCAAACAAGAGAACCTGGCTCCTGTTACAGATGCTGTAAGGCACTCATCCGCATGCGCCTGTCACTGGTGAGCACTAACCTTCTCAGCAAGGTCAGCCTTCCCAAAGTATCAGAAGTAAGGTACCTAAAAAGCCAAACCTGCCCAAGCCTCAGGTTCTTATTGTGAAATATCTTCTTGTATTTTCACCAATTTCACCAAAGCCTGATACTTGCAATGAGGAAATTTTAAGTGACGCAGACATAGATCTACGTGTCACTAGCAATGATGCCTGTTTCTGAGAAAGGACTTGCGTTTGTACCTCACAGGTCTATTCAAAGCAGTTTTAAAACGATTCTGCTCCTTTTCTCCACCTGCATCTGAACAGACGTGGGATGATAAGAAGGCTTCTGTAACTCTTTCTTAGTTTAGGTCTATGTTGTCTGTTGACGTAAGTTATTAAAAGGTTTCCCCTTACTGAAAACACATGAAGACTCTGCTCTGAAAGGCAAAGATCCAAAAGGATTTTGGTGCTTGATGACTGCAATAAGCAGCTAAATCCTGTAAAAACTAACCTTGAAAGTTGCTGAAACCTAGACAAAGCCAACAGAGGTGTCTGCCTTCCTTGCTTGGCTCCCGGTGCAGTATCAGAGATGTGTCCTCTGCTGGGCCACCCACTGATCAAAGACCCTTTCCAGTATCTTTTCTTTTTAAGAGAATGTACATGAGATGCTCAAGTCTTCTGCTGGCAAGGACTTGGAAAGCACTGAGAGGGTGGTTAGGTACTGGAATGGATTGCCCAGGGAAGTGGTGATGTCACTGTCCCTGGATGTGTTTAAGGAACAGGTTGGACGCAACGCTTAGGGATGTGGTCTAACAGTTAGATACTAGGACAAAGGTTGGACTCGATGACCCTGGAGGTCCTTTCCAGCCATGATGCTTCTGTGATTCTGTGATTCTGTGACTCTCCTTATATTCAAGCTAGTCTTTGTCTTTAGGTGTAGGTTAGGTTTATTTATCTGTAATTTCAAGTGCATTGCATGTGTTCTATGCTTCTCTGCCATGAGACTATCACATTTTAAAAATCCAGAGTGGAGAGAAATTCAATTTATCTTTATTTCTGTTAACAGTTCTATGTTTGAAACATAGCGAAACATCAAGTAATGTGAACAGCTGAATCATTTTCACATGAATCATTTTCACTTGAATATTTAAATAAATCTTAGAAGCCATGAACTATTAAAAGAGCTGTGTAAAACTGGTATTAATTATATCAAGGGTAATATACTGCATTATTTGCTTTTGATTGCCCAGGTATCACATGCACAGGCAAAGATCAGCAGCTGGAGCCACACAAATGCAAGTACTGTAATACCCTTTCAACCACTATCTATCAATACTGTTTAGAGCTTGATGCTCTAAACAGAAAACGGTTTACTGTCACATTGTGCGTACCCACTCTGGGGACAAAAACTGTGACATTTAGTTTCTTGATCCAGAAAATTTGTCTAAGTAGAAAACGAAGTGACGATACAGTCATTTTAACCAGGTGCTTTGCAGCATGAAAGGCTGCGTGCAGAGCATTTGGCAGAAGCACTGGGATAGCAACAGAGGGAAACAGTTTAATAAGACTGGCTGTGAGAAGCATATAATGACAACAATGCAGAGACTTTTGGAAAATAAGGAGGCCAAAACTTTAGCTCTGTAGTCGTATAGTGAAGCAGTTAGAAGTAACAGCATGATCACTTCTAAATATAGAAAGCAAAACTCTGTTACTTTGGGGTGTAGCCAAGATTTTGGGTTTTAGCGTTTTGCTTTTGTAGAGCAAAAATGATTCTGAAAAAGTCCATATGCACCGTGGATTAGCTTTAACACTATCCCACACTTTCTTTGACAAAGAAAGCCAAAGGTGATGTTTTAAAAACCACACATTATTGAAGTCCATGGGAGCTTTACCATTAATTTCCGTGGGAAGTTATATTGTTTAGGCCAATACTGAGCACTTTCAGAATCTTGCTGTTTATGTTCTGAACAGAATAAATAACTTTTCAGCTATCTTCCTGTTATGTACTTCACACACAATCTCAGCTGGGGAAGAGTAAGAAGAATAAAACCTGACATTATTTTAGCTAAGCTAAAACCAGTGTGGAGTCTCCCAGTATTCTACAACTGTAAAAGTCTAAACTAATCTAGGACATGCAATTTCTTTGTGCACTGCAAATGTGAATGGAGCTTTCAGGAAGCAGCTTTGGTGGAAATATATAAAATAAAATTAAAACCTTCAGAGCATTCCTTACAAATCAATAAATGACATTCAATTGACATGTTAGTGAATAGAAAAACAACAGAGCCATCATCCAGCCAGATTAAAAAAAAGCAATAGCATTTAAATTTCACTTCTCTATCTTCTCTGGCAGTGTTATACTGGTGGTTTATATTGACATGAAGAAAAAGGTTAAATGCTCAAATCAAAGATGGGGTTTTTCAATTTGTAAATAGCAAATACAGAAAAACATTATTATACACAAGCTATTGTATATAGATTTGCACAAATACCTATACATGTGAAAAACACCGGGGATTTATTTTACCTGACACTGTATGCACATAGTCTCAGTGGTTCCCACTATAAGAGCTGTCCTGCTAAAACATATCACCATTTAACTGTGTGAACAAGGCTGCCTCATTTAAGACAAGTGATTTTCAACCTGTGGTCCTTAACACCTGTGAAAACCTGTGACTTGTGAAGAGAAAATAGCAAAGAAATGTGAAAGCATAAATACTATTGAGTATTTAGCACAGAGGAGATTACTTCTGAAGACACTACACATGAAGGAGGCTAGGAACCACTGATTTAAGAACTTATATAAATGTTTATCTGGACTAAAATCAACTTGTGTAACCTAATATAATTAATTATGGATGATGGAGTACAATATCTCCCATATGAGGAAAGGCTGAGGGAGCTGTGTCTCTTTAGCTTGGAGAAAAGGAGACTGAGGGATGACCTCATTAATGTTTATAAACATGTGAAGGGTGGGTGTCAGGATGATAGAACCAGGCTCTTCTCAATGTCACCTAGCGGCAGGACAAGGGGCAATGGGTGTGATCTGGAACACAGGAGGTTCTACATAAGTATGAGAAGGAACAACTTCACAGTGAGGGTGACGGAGCACTGGAACAGGCTGCCCAAGGGGGTTGTGGAGTCTCCTTCTCTGGAGATGTTCGAAACCCACCTGGATATGTTCCTGTGCTACTTGGTCTAGGTGATCCTGCTGTGGCAGGGGGATTGGACTAGATGATCTTTCGAGGTTCCTTCCAGTCTTTAATGTTCTGTGATTCTGTGAATTAAGTCTTGTACAGTGAAACTTGTTATTTACACTGTTTCCGTAAACTGGTGCTTCCTAGCAGAGAGTTCATTGTCAAAAGAAATGGGATTCATCTGAGAAAATGAGACACTTGCAGTGTAAAGGTCTGCATCTGAACATATCATCTACAGTAATTTTAATCAATGGGGATAAAGGCAAATCTGTAGAACAATTTGTCATACCTTGCTCTATCTGCTTCAAGTGGGGCAGAGGCAATGCACCCCAACTAGCCTATTATTCACTGTGAGATTAAAAGGGTGCCTCTATCAGATGCATCCCACCCACACTGGAATACGGCCTACACAGAAATCAAAGAGGGAGTGGAAATTTATATGCAAGTGTAAAGTAATTCTTACTGTAGTTACTAAGACCTAAAAGCAAGGAGAACTGGAAGTGTGCATCTTAGTGCCTTTGTCAATGACTAAGATGCTATAGTTATCAGATCCTGTATCATCTCCTTTCAGTGTGATTTGGTGCATTTTGACAAACTCCACTTGCAGTCTTTGCAGGAAGAATCGTTGGAACGAAATAGCATTTTGGTGTGTGTCACCTCCTGTAGTAATTTCTACACTAGGTGTGCGAAGACAAATGTCTGACTTGCCATTACCTTTCTCCCAACAAGCAAAGTTCAAAGCCTAACTTCCTTGTATAAGCACAAAATAAGAAACTTACTTTCATATTCATTGCAACAGACAGAAATCAAACCCACCATAACCGGCTTCTTCACACATAACACCTGCAAACACACAACCCACAGCAGCTTGCAAATTCAGCCATCTGTTTAGGGGTTAGAGTATGCCTGTAGGCACTAGCAGCACAGGAGGCTGCATTGCATGAAGACTAGTTCCAGAAGGCAGTTGATCACAGAAGCAATTCATCTCTGCTTTCCTCTTGCCTCTGGAGTGGTTGTTTTCTGATGACCTACAGCTGTAGTGAATTACCACCAAACGTCATGCTGGCTCAGAGGTCCTAATAGCCACCGGGAGGATACAGTCAACGCTTCGCAGTTACACTCTTCCTCCACTGTAGGCAAAGAGAAAAAGAAAGGAAAGAGTAGCCAGAAAGCCTGGTAATCAGAAGTCACAAGCAAGATATGGCAGGAGTTCCCCGTGTTTGTTTGTTTGGCTGACCGTGAGGTTGCTAGGACATTATACACCGGGCAGCTGTTTGTATGGAAATCAGAAAGCCCATATGGGCCTATGCACACACTTTCAATTCACGTCACAGCAGTCTGAACTGAACTGCTAAGAGTTTGGGTTCCACATTTAAACTCTAGAAAATACCTATTCTTTTCTGGTCCAAGTAACTGTTCATGTTTCTAGCATTCAATAAATTCTACGAGCAGCGAGAAAAGTCAAGCTGAGGCATTTTTTGGAGCACTGGGGGCTCCAAAAGTGAAGAAGTCCACTTTTTTGATTTATTATCCCCAGCCAGTGCCCGGATGTATCTAGGTTTTGTTGATGTGGAAGCTTGGGGGAGGCATATAAATATATTGCTCATTAATTTCCTAAGGAAAACAGTCATATGTTCCATTAAAAAATCTTTTTAAGATTACAACACTCTCCCCATTGATGTGACCAGTCTAAACTTTTCCCATTCAGCTGTAAATAGCATCTGACTCAGATCCTTTTCATTTATTGTGGCAGTTAATTTTTTGCAGTGTAGTTGCCTGCAGAAATGACCCTTGATCCCAAATATTGCTCCCAAACACAAACACAGCTGGATGTCAGAAGAAATCAGCCCAAAACAATATCTAACACACATTTGAAACACCTACGTATTTTGACTTGACTTTTGACGCCAGTTTCCACATCAGACCTGAAAATATTTTAAGAAAACAGCAGTTCTGAATGATAGAATCATATTTCACTCACAATAGGACATGCTGGTTTTGTGTGCTTTGGGTTTCTTTTTCATTTATATTTGTTCTCAAACTCTCTGCATGTAGGATTTGCTAATCCACTAAAAATACTTTCCAAGGGATAGATCTACTGTTTAATTGAAGAACTAAACAATTTCTTTGAGTAATTAACTTGAGAAACTTAATGGAGCTAACTTGTTTCATTCTTTTTTCCTCTTTTTATAGGATGATTTATTTATAGGATGATTTATTCTGTCTTTTGAATAGGTACCCCTACTCTAACCCGAGCCTGTTCAAGCCAGGTACTAAAAGATGAGGCTGCATAGTGAGTTAGACTGAATGGGTTTCTTCCCAGAGAGAGAAAGATCTTAAAAGCCTCAGAAGTATTGGCTGGACATAGAGAAGCCTATATTTAATCTTGGAATTGTACTCAGATAATAAAACACAGGAACATAGTTTGGATTTCACTCTCAACCATGGATGTTCAACTCCCTGTGCTGTAGTCACAAAAGTAAAATAAGAAAACCCCAAAGTACATTTATTTATTTATTGTTTTTACTCTGGCAGTATATTCTCCTCTTCCAATTTACCATCTACCATTGGAATTACTTGATGGCTGACATTGTAGCCTAAGAAGTCTTTATATAATTAAGTTTTTATTTAATTAAGTTTTTATATAATTAAGAACATGCAAATTGCTCTTCTGATTGATCAGTGCCACCTCTGTAATGTGATGAGAAGACAGAATATAATCTCTGGGCAAGAGAGAGGTCATCCCATGATACCAGTGGAGTTCTGTGTGTCTTCATTGCTCTGTCAAAAGACGACTCCCCCAGAACATGATAAAGAGCATTCTTCTGTTTTCAGGCATAACTATTCAGGGGCCACTTATTCCTGCTTTTTCTTGAACTGGGTAAGGTTCTATCCTTTCACTATTATCCCTGGACAAGTTTTGGTCTGCTAAGGTGAGCAAAATGAGGTCCTTTAATCTCCTGTTATGAGAAGGTGGTCTCCTTGTTTTCGATGAATTTATTAGCCCTAATCCAATCAAAAGTAATTGCATTTTCTTGGATGCTAGATGAGTTCTCAGTAAGTGCTTTTACACAGATATAAACTTCTCTACAGGCAGTTCTTCAGGTGATGCACTCTTGGATGCCCTTGGCTGTTTGTATGGTAATGACATACCAGCAATTTATAGTCCCTGCTGCATCTTTTGCTTTATGTGATGACCCCGTAGCTCATAACTGCAGTTCTGATTAGTCCACGTCTTTGTAGCGTCCAGGTTTTCTTGCTGTATGATACGCTTTTTCTCTGAACAGAGGATGCCTTCCAACTCTGAACTACTATCACATTCACATAGTTGTACTATGCTCAATAATCATCATTTTAAGGAGGTCTCCAGTCTAAATCATAATGACCTCTAATGGTAACCTTTCTCCTGTTTCCCATTCATCACAACTAATTGCCAGTTACACAACTAATTATCATTTACACTTTCACCTGTACTCTAACCTCTAAATTTTCTGCTTTCTTCAGCTAAAATAATTTCTCTTGCCATACTGAATCAAAGTATTCACCCAAGACCAAATCTGCAGAGGCACCCTGTCTTGTTTAGAAAAACAAAGAATCTAGGAGGCTAATCTGATACTACCTTCTAACAATATTTAATTTTCCATGCTACCAAGATCTGGTCAACATTCTGTATATTAACTTCAGGAGATCACCAGGCCAAACTTTGGCTTTATTTGCTGCTATACCACAGTAACATGGGGAAGATTCAGTAAGCAGTAGAAGTCTGTGGAGCTTTGATCTCCTTCGTGTGCCTGCCATTCATATCCTATTCACAATCACGAGAGTGGTAATAGCAGGAAGGATATGGCAACATGGTGTCTTCAAGATTTTGCAATCATGCAAAGCGAAAATGCTGAAATGCAGTCTGAAATAGAGAAAACTTGAAGCAAATATTTAAGCTGATTCTTTAAAAATAAATTTTGGAATAGTGAAAAATAGGAATGACTCTTCTGCAAACAGATGTACTTCTCAGCTTTTATGAACAGCTTTCACCAGTTCCGTGCTCAGATAAATGTGCTGCACCGGAATTCTGGGTTATATTTTTTGGACTTAGCTTGGGAACTCCTTAATACATCATTTTATTATTTTTGTTTTGCTCTTAATACTTACTTATATGGTATGAAAAAAAATCTAGGAAAAGCATTTTATTGATTCAGGAGTAGACTGTGAATTAGGGAAACAGATAATAAAATATTAATAGTTCACAAATTTATTCTGTGCCTGAATGAACATCTTTATTGTTCACAAACATAAGACTTTGTATATAAAATACATGCATCAAAGAGTGCTATTGTGCCTGGTAAGCTTTAAATCACAGTAGACCTCTTCAGGAACCATGTGGTTTAGTATGAAAAGGTAATACAATATGATGAAGCATCAAAATGAATAGTGTAAAGTTGTATAGCTTCTCGTGTGCATCAAATTTATGCATCAAATGCAGAAAAGTCTTTGTAAAGATATACATAGAAAACAAGACTAGAAAGCAAAGAGTGATGTTTTATTTGTGACACAGCACGCTGATGAGAGACTTCTGTCCTAATAACCACATCTCATTGTAAAAAACAACTTTCATTTATTTTTTCACTACCTTAAGAAGGCCTCACCGAATTTCTGACACTCATCTGTATTCCAGACACATATTTCCAGAATTTTTGAGATGTCTGAATGTTGTTTGATTTACATCCAACTTGCTGACACAGCCCCAGTTTTGTTGCAGATCAAATAATCTAGCTTTTTGGAAGAGAGTGATTAGGAATTCTTATTGATGATTTATACAGTCCTGAATAAACTAATTTTATTTGGCTTGTCATAACCAGCTTTAATTTTCTGTTCTGCTAGTAAAAAGCTTAGTGGTTTGTTTATTGTACTGCTGTAATGTCAACAACCTAATCTACTTTAAAGAGCAAAGTCAATACTCTATTTTATTAAAGCAAATGTAAAGTTTAATTATATGTTTCAGTTAACCTTGACTTTGTGTTAGCTTTTATTATTTTCTGTAAGTAAATCTTTATTCAAAGCTCTTATGACCTCCTTCTGTCCAGAACCAAGAGCCAGAAAGTAGTGTCTCTTGCAGTGCTTGTTTGCAAGGGGTAGATATACTGGTATGCTATTTGCAGAATTCATACGACTTGAGAACTGTATCCTACTTGTATAATGTATACTACTTGCAGTAGCTGTCCTATAGCTAAGAGTCATTTTAGTAGGTAAATTATGTGTGCAAACTTGAGCAATTACCCTTGCTGAAGCCAAGGGTGTCCAAACTAGTTCTGACCCTCTTTGTCTCTCAATCTGAAACATTTTGGGTTTTGCCTCTGGTGTGATTTGGGAACCAACAGGCTATCCAGGCCACTTGCATGGGGTTGCCAGGGATGATACAGGATCTATATGGAGACTCATGATAGCTGATGTCTGAGCTGAGTATTGCACACACAGCCAAGCAAATCATATATTCTCTGTGAAATAAAGAATAAATCTCCGATCTGGAAAACATATTAAATATGTTGAAATAATCACAAACCAAATGTGTCCTACCAAGCCTTGGCTGCCAGAATACTGAGTCTGGTTGTAATGCAAGGAGGGATGAGGTATATATGTTCTAGATTCTGCTCTCGTAACATATGAAATTACTTGAATTTAATCCTTACACAGATACGTAACAGCGATGTCAGAAACATGCAATGCATTTTTATTGCTGCAGGTACAGAATGTTCAGTTGGGCAGAGAAATTCTTAGGTTATGTCATTTATTTTATTTTAATTTAAATTCATTTTTATCAACTTAACACATTTTAAAAGGGAATGGAAAAGTAGCCTTTTGCTGTTGTAAATTCACTTTAATGTATACTTGAGATTTAAGCACTTAAAAAATGTGTATTTTTGGAAACTATTTCCTTCCAACAAACTTCAAAAACAGGCTGCCAGCTACGAGTCCAAAAAGCTTACAGAAAGTTTCAAAAATTTTAAAGTTTTGTATTAGCTGTCAAAGAATGATGAGGCTGAAATTCTAGTAAACACGGATTACTCTGAGTCAGCACTAACAAAGCAAAGACTTTATGTATAAACCCATGCACTATAGAGTAGAAGAGGTTCACTTAATACTTCTTCCTTTACTTCCATGTTTTTATTTTTACTGTGTTCCTGAAGTACTTCTGTCAAGTATGTCATCAAAACAATGCCTTAAGCTTTTGTCATTTCAAATTATCTTTCCACCATGAAAATCTTATTGCTGGTAAGATATTGATTCAAGAGAAATTTTTCCTGCCCAATTAAGATGATTCTCCTGGAGGAACACAAACTGATCAATACTGTATACATATAGTTCCCCAGCTCCATTCAGACCCCGAGACTCATTTAATCTTTTAAATGAATGCATACAGACAAAGTATTTGCTACTCTGCTAAATTAATTTTGTTGACACTCCTTTTTTCACTCGTTGATTTACAGCAAAAAAAAGTCCTTCACCCCTAGAGAGAGAATTCACACTCTACTAGGATAAGAATCACCTAATCAAGCATCACCCCTGCTCAGTCTTGTAATGTCTCTTTGAAGCAGCAAGAAATGACCTATGTGGATGGGGAGGTATTTCACTAAACTGACTAGCAAAAACAAATGAGAAAAGTCATAATGGACACCTAATAGCTAGGAAAAAATTCCCTGATCCTCACAGGTGATAACTTTATGCTCTGTAGCATGAGAGTTGATTATCCTTATTGTAATTGTAATGTACATAATGACAAATGTTATTAGCAGCCATAAAATTATCCAACCCTTTAGAGTTTCTGCCGCAGTATTTAAATCAAATACCACCTTCAACGATAAAACCTAAGCTGCTGAATGTGGATTGCATACAGATGTACATTCTTGTTATTCTAAGCTCACTTCCAATTTAATTTGGCTGTGGTATTCCCTTCACACCATGTCCTTCCTAATTTTCACAGTAAGCTCTCTAGATTCTTCTTATCCAGCTAAGCAATTCCAACTTTGCAACACCTCTATTTATGCTCTACCTATTGCCATTTATTTTACCTCATGGGGAGTTTTGTAATTTCACATACAGTTTTGCTAATGTTGGTTGACCACAAATGAGTTAAAGACTACAGAAGTATACTATTCGTTAATGCCTTTTAGTATGGCTGAATTTTCTTGTCTCTACAGGTTTGAGTCTGTTTTAGCACATTTGCCAAGTTATTCACATTAAAATTGGGTTACAAATTCCACATGCATACAATCCACATATGACAATCTTTGACGATTTTGGCCAGTATTACTGGTCATGCACCTTCATTAATTTTACACTAAAAAACCCCCTAACGTTCTTACTTATCTGTCAGGAGGTCGGATTTGTTTCCAATAATTTACACTACTTGTTTTCCCCTGTGATACTTCAGAGTGACATGATCCCAGAGTATTTTTTTGTTTTTACATTTGCAGATGAGTAGTTTTGATTTTTCTTTTGTGGTTAATGCTGATAACAATAACATAGGCCAACATAGTTTTCTTTTTGGTAATGAAATTCATTGGACTCAATGAGCCACTGTCATGGATTTAAAAATCCCAACAAATTTAAAAGGTACTATTTATTTAAGGTATTAATGGACCAAAACAAAAAAACCCAACAAAACAAGAAGAGCCCGGGCACGGGGGCTTTCAGCCTCGTGTTTCTTCCCCCCGGCCCTTGCTAGGGGTGGGGGTGGGGGGTAGCGAAGGGGCCTCGCCAGGTCCGCTCCCGTCCGCTCCTGTAACCGGCAGCTAGCCGGGGCGAGAGCTAGCCGCGGTACTACCGAGACCTCAGTGCCGCGGGGACCGCCGCAGCCTGAAGCAAGAAGCGGCCGGGACCCCGGCGCAAGCAGGAAGAGCCCCGGTCCCTGCAG
>JAOXOE010031027.1:0-12367 GCA_028565055.1 Phoeniculus purpureus
GGAGCCTGAGGGGTGACCCCATGAATGTTGATCAATATGTGAAGGGTGGGTGCCAGGAGGATGGAGCCAGGCTCTGCCCAGGGGCACCCAAAGATAGAACAAGGGGCAGTGGGTGTGAGCTGGAACAGAGGAGGCTCCACATCAATATGAGAAGGACCTTCTTCCCAGTGAGTGTGATGGAGCCCTGGAAGGGGCTGCCCAAGGGGGCTGTGGAGCCTCCTACTCTGGAGACGTTTCAAACTCCCCTGGCCATGTTCCTGTGTGACTGGATCTAGGGGATCCTGCTGTAGCAAAGGGATTGGACTTGATGATCTTTCGAGGTCCCTTCCAATCCCTAATGTTCTGTTATTAATTTTGTTAATGCTGGTATGTTTTCTGCAACATATTGTAGTCTTACTTTTAACCTTCACAAGGAGTTGGAGGATTTTCTTTATGCATTTTAGCAAAACAACCTGAACTTCAGCAGTACCGCTGAAACCTGCCCGGGATAACGGGTACATTTGAATTACTTTACCGGAGCGTATTTATAATGTACCCACACTGATTTTGCTTAAAGGTAATTGCATGTGGATTTAGATTTATAAGCCCCCGGCAGACACTGTGTTATCATGATTTGTTTTTTCTTCTTTAATAGCATAGTTACTATTGTAACATTTTAAGTTTGTTAAAAAGCAAGTCTCAATTTCCCGTTGGTCACTGCGGTTGCTGTGCAAATGAACAACCAGGTCTTTTCCTCATCCCTTCCCTCCTTTCAGCTCTCTGAAGTTCAACTGTGCGGACTTTAAGTATCTGCTGTTTCACTCTACGTTCCTTTGCATGCCCAAGCAGACTGCAGAGTTCATTGTTGGGACACTGGGCTGCAGTTTGTTTGCCTGTTTGAGTTGAACTTAGTGACTTTTTGGATGGAAGAGGGTGTAGGAATGCAAATGCTTTCCATTTTGGGGGTTGGCCTTACAAACTACAGGTTTCCATTGCTTAGCAACCTGATGATTTAGCAATTAGAAAGCCAAAGGACTGTCTGTGGCTCATCCTTGATTTGGGAAGGACTGAAAAGAGAGTTGGGAAAAGTTTTTCTATTGTTATTTAAGAACCATAATGATCTTTGTGAGTGGAAGCTTTCCCTCTTGCCTCAGCTGTGCTTGGCTTTCGATGCTCATTTAATGAGCAATTTAATACCGAGAGTCAGATTTGATGTGAGCTGCCTGTTTTGCACCGGTTTAGGGAGAACACGCGTGCCCTGTGAGCTTTGTGACTAGCCAAGAGCGACATGGCCTTGATAGCTGAAGCATGCCAGGAGGCTTGCCCAGGAGCGCAGCTCGGCCAGCATGCCTTCCAGGTGTCCCACTGGGCACAGCCACACTTGGCCTGTGTTAGAAGCATTACAAAGGCTTAGCTGGGAAGTCTGTGGCTTTTAATGCCATTTCATGGTAGTAAAACTTGTTGTCCCACCCGCTAAAAGGGTGTTTTAATAGAATAAGCATTTGATTAATGAAACGACATGTACTGTACAGAAGAGATGATCATAAAAAGCTGCATTTTAACTGCCTAGAGTACCTTTTGCAGCTTGGAACCTTTTATCACCCTGTAAATCGCCCCTTGAGATGAACAGCTGAAGTAAGACAAGGCACACTTCCATTACCAACATCTCCTCCTTCAGGTATTATTGCAGAGCTTGGGCTGCCGCTGCTTCAGAGCCGCCCTTCTCACCAGCACGTTGTGACATCTTGCTTTCATTATGGCCGCAGTGCACTCTGTGTTATTGCAGTAGCTTTGCTTTTAATAATCTCCTTGATGCAGACATTCCGACCTCAGGGAGGTCCACTCTTTCTCCTTACGGTCACATTCCTTCTCTTACAAGGTGCTCACCAGCTCTGGCCACTTCTGTCCTGCTCCGTGGGTAATGTTCCGAAGTGCTGTCTAGCGGAGACTTTAAACTCGCTCAGGAGGAGAGGGAGGTGCATAACACACCTCCTGCAACCCGAATGGGAGAGAAAAGCGGAGCGATGTTTTCATTACAGAGGATTGAAACTTCTCATGGCTTTCAGTGGGAGTATACATAGGAAAATAAAAGACATGGCCCTAACAGCAAACAGATGGCGTTCCCCTGTCTGTGATTTTACACACTTTTGAAGTTGTAAAGGACCCACATAGGCAGCCGTGCTTTCAATTATTTTCCCCACTAACAGAGGCAGACTGAGAATTTATTTGTTCTCGCGGACTGATTACTCCTCCACCCGTCAGTGTGAGCCCTGAATTCTCTGCTGTAGAAGAACGAGAAGTAAACTTCAGAAACTTCTTGGCCTCGAAACCAAAGGAAATATTTGACTAAGTTTAAATTCTCATTTTGCTGACCTCTCTCTAATTTCGCCTTTCTTAAGAATTAAAACGGGGGCTGCGACGATGCGACTTCAATTTAGTCGACGTGAGCACCCAGAAACTCCACTTTTCAGGAGCATAATCTCTCCGTGGAAAGAAAAGCCTTGCATTTTCTCTTGCTTTGCTTTCTCCATCCTTGCTGAGATATAAAATGAGCAGCCAGATTTAATCCTTTCCTTTCTCCACAATAATTGTAATAAATCTCTTATCTCACATTGCTACTAACCTGAAAGCACAGCCTTAGAAAGAGGGAGAATGGTAAATCCCATAAAGGCTCTAAAATGGAAACACAACACAAAGTCAGAACAGCCAAAATTAAAATAACGTGTTCTCAGGATGCCTTCCAAATAGCTGTTTGGCTCCGTGGTCCTGATAAGCTGGGAAACAGGGGTATTTTTATGTTTCCCCACACTTCCATGCAAAGGTCTCCAAGCACTTTATGGTTGTAAATTAAGCTGAGTTATAGATGGTGGGGGAGGGAAATCACCATCTTGCAGATGGAGAAGCAGAAGTATGGAGAGGGAATTTTAACCCACAGTTAGAGGAAGAAGCAGGAAGACAAGCCCAGTTGTTTGATTTATGCACCTAGATTCTATGAACTTGACAACTGTCCCTCACAACACGCATTTCATGTAGTTTTAGAACCTGTTCTGCAACTACATACGCTGCCGTAAATCACTGGTTATGAGAAAGGAAATGAGATCTTTGCCTTGAGTTAGGTTTCTGATTCTGCTTTTGATTTGCTAGGTACTGGTGTCTTAATGTAGATCTGTAGGTGGCTTGTCCTTTGTAAACTCCTGCACTGATATCACAGCATCACAGAACATTAGGCATTGGAAGGGACCTGGAAAGATCATCCAGTCCAATCCTCCTGCCAGAGTAAGACAACCTAGACCAAATCACATAGGAGCATGGCCAGGAGGGTTTGAAACATCTCCAGAGAAGGAGACTCCACAACCCCCTTGGGCAGCCCCTTCCAGGGCTCTGTCACCCTCACTGTGAAGAAGGTCCTTCTCCTATTGATGTGGAACCTCCTCTGCTGCAGCACCCACCCATTGCCCCTTGTCCTGTTGTGAGATGCCGCTGTGACGCAAACAAGTCTCTTTCTCTGCTGAGGATGCCAGCTGATACCCATCACATTTCTGTGTCCAGGTTCGTTGTGCCCCAGAGCTGATGATTAAGAGCTGCAGGCTGTTATTTCAGAAGCCAAGGGGAATTTTACAGGAACCTTTGGCTTTTTTCAGACACTCGGAGCACAATGAGATTAGAAACAGCTCTGGATACACGGTACAGGGCTGTTGGTAAAAGTATTACAGGAAGTCTCTGCAGCACGCAGAGTGATCTGACTTCTCTTTATGGACTCCAGGGGTGGTGCTCATCTGCACAGATTTGTGATCACTTCCCTGTTTTAGCGAGCTGCCGTGTTGTGACTGATCAGAGAAGGGAGTGACTCGGGTTCATGGGTTTCTTTGGGTCAAATTGAGGAGATTTATACCACAGGTCTGCACAGAACTCGAGTGCGGTGAAGTTACCAGGTGCCAAACTCAGAGAGCAGAAGTTACTACATGCTAATTACTACTAGAGGAGAGGAAGGGGGAAAAGATATGAGACAGATAAGAGGTTAGATCACCACTCTGGGCTGCAGCGGTGTCTGGCAAGCTCCAGCCTCCCCCTTGTCCTCAGCTCTGCAGATCTCTGGAGAGCTCCTTGGTTTCTCTGGTTGTCTTCTTAGGCAGTTTCTTGGCATAGCTGGCTTCAAGGATGGAGGGGGATACTGGTGATGACAGGTGATCAGTCCCTCTTTGCTTCTGCAGCTTTGCAGATCTTTGGTGTCTCCAGCAGCCCTTTTGTCTGTCTCTTGCCACGATCACGGGCTGGAGGGGCCGATGGTCACCCTGTACCATTTGACTCCTTCCTTTTATCCCTGCTGCAAAGTGTGGGTTTTGTTCCACCCCCAGCAGTATGGGGGACTCTTGTTCTCAGTGGCTTAGTCAAAAGCCACTGAGTCAGTAAGTCCTTGAGAGACAACAAGTTGCCACGTTCCCGCCACTTAAGCATGGTTTTGCAGCTAGACTGGCAATGTCTAGGGCCAGCTCCCACTGCCGAGGGCTTATTCTCCAGGTGCAAGGCTTTTTGCTGCCCTCGCTGCTCGTCACCTTTGAGACATTCCACTTGTTGCTAATCAGAGTCTGACACTAGCTACTACCTCATTCTTATCATAGGCTGTCTAGATTAGCTCCGATGAATCACAGAATGGTAGGGGCTGGAAGAGACCTCTGAAGAACATTTAGCACAACATGTAATAGAAGGGAAGACTTGAGTGTCTCAGGTGTAGTCGTCTCCAGACACTGCCTCCAAAGCTGTACTACTTGGTCCAGTGCTACTCCTGAACTTGGCCAAAGAGTCAGAATCCCCTTTTCTTCCTTTCAGTGAATTTACCTTATCTAAGTCACAACCTTGGATAAAACATCCTAATAGTCTATGCTGAGCCCTGTTTCCCACAGCATGCAAAGAGAATCAGTTCAATCTCAGTGGAGCGACTCTATTCCCTTTGCTTTACAGCCTTTACAATACTGCAGTGATTCCTTTTTTCTTTCCTGTAGTGTCAGCCTTTGTGCGAAGATCCACTGAAAACCTCCCTTTCTTTCCTGTTTTCCTGCTCTATTAATATCCAGAGTATTGCATCCTTGATCTCAGAAGTGTTTTTAAGAGCAGCAGTCTAAGAGAATTCCCTGTAGTGAATCTTCAGTGAAACCTCCCTGTTCCAGTCAACCGACCCGTTTCCCTGTCGTTAATTTTTCAGTGCCGCGTTCTTGCTCTGCTCTTTGTACCGAGTGCGCTCTCTTGCCCGGGTTTGGTGTTTGATGATGACAAGTTGTATCTCAGGGAAGTGCTTCAGCTCTGTTCTTCACCTTTCAAAACCAGCTTCCTACATCCTTTTATCCATCTGAGCAATCGGCTGGGCTGTGAGCAACGCTGGGCTGAGAAATGGCGCAGAGACACCAATGCCACGTGAGCGTGAAGGGGGCTGCGATTCTGAGAAAGAATGTTCACGATTTGATTGCCCTCCAGGAGAACAGAGGGAGCGCTTCTGTGTCAGAAGGTTTTGCCTGAAAAGGGAGAATCAGAAGGAAGGCTGATTCAGGGCTGTTCAGGGATCCATCGTTTTCAGTGTTTGACACTCCGCGTGTGTCACAGGCAGTTAAGGTCTAAGCGATGGGTGTCCATTGCGGTGTTGGAAAGATGTCATAGTCACAGTGTTTCTTTTCAAAGCAGCGACGGTGACTTGGCTGTACCAAGAGACAAGCCACCTCTGTGAACTTCTTTTGTCGCTTTAGTGTCCCTCTTGTGAGGCACTGGGCACCCGAGGACGTTCCGCTTGCTGTTTTTGAGCAGCAGCACGAAAGAGCAGGGGTAAGGAAACGCTCGTGTTCGTGCTGAGACTGTTCGTGTTTCCCTGGCGCAGCTGGTGGGGCTGATATGAAAACACGTGACAGTTGTAATCTAAACAGTTAATTGTTTGCCCAGGCTTGACAAAACTAACCTTGCACAGGCAAAGCAGCCAACGCCTTTGGACCTCCACTGGGACGGGAGTGGTCAGGGTGTTGGGTGTTTTCTGCATTTTCCCATCTCTTTAAATACCAGCAGGAAAATGAGTGTTTTTATTTGTTGCTTGGAACCGATGGGGAAAATAGGGATCTTAGAATTTTAGGAATAATGAGAATGGAAAGAAACTTCCAGAGCTGCTGGGAGATAGGTGACCTTGGCCTCTGCTGGTTCTCTGCACTCCTTTTGAAGTAGGTCCTTCTTTTTCATTATTCTTACACAGTTCACTCTTTTCTGCCTTTTTGTCGTTCTCTGTGTCCCTTAGTTTTCACATGATCTTCCCCACCATTGTCACCTGTGAGTATTCAGGGAGCTGAGTGTGGAATGAAACTCACAGGGGTTTGAAGACCACAGTTGTGTAAACATCTGTCTGTGATGTGTCCTGTACTTCTGCGTTTCCCCCCAGAGCTCTTATTATTTTGTTTGTCTGTCCTAGTCAGCAGACACTTTGCACAAATTGATGTTTTTAGAAATACGGGCAGGGTGGGTGTCAGGAGGATGGAGCCAGGCTCTGCTCAGGGGCACCCAGTGATAGGACAAGGGGCAGTGGGTGGGAGCTGGAACACAGGAGGTTCCTCATCACTATGAGAAGAAATTTCTTCACAGTGTGGATGACCCAGGGGGGTTGTAGAATCTCCCTCTCCGGAGACGTTTCAAACCCACCTGGACTGTTCCTGTGCGACTGGATCTAGGTGATCCTGCTGTGCCGGGGGGATTGGACTGGATGATAATTCAAGGTCCCTTCCCATCCCTAATGTTCAGTGATTCTGTGACTGGATCTAGGGGATCCTTCTGTGGCAGGGGGATGGGACTGGATGATCTTTTGGGGTCACTTCCAGTCCCTAATGACTGGATCTAGGGGATCCTACTGTGGCAGGGGGATGGGACTGGATGATCTTTTGGGGTCACTTCCAGTCCCTAATGACTGGATCTAGGGGATTCTGCTGTGGCAGGGGGATTGGACTAGATGATAATTCAAGGTCTCTTCCAATCCCTGATGTTCTCTGGTTCTGTGATATATTGAAGACATAAAAATATTCACATTCAAATACCTCTCTTGTCTACCTCAGAAAGTTTGAATGCTGTCTAAAACAAATGTTCAGTAATTGTGTAAAGCAAAAATACCATCAATGTCCTGGCTTTGCTCGTGTGTTTAAAAGCAGATTGCAGTAAACAACTAGCAGCCAGTGAATTCATGCTGTGATTTCTTAGGGTTTTTTGAGAGCTCTCCCTTTCTTAGGAGCTGTCAAATGTTCATTTCATGCCCCTCTCTAGATCCTGTATAGAAAAATGGTGGAACAAATTTCAATTAACTTTTTTTTGAGGAAAAATATCTATTGCCTTTTGAGTTGACAGCCTGTAGAATAAGTTTCAAGCTTATGGGTTTCCAAATGCTTGAGTTTTAATGCCTGTAAAATAGGGAATTTGCAGTGGAAAGAGCCATGGAGCCAAAAATGCTGCAGCGGTGTTGCTGGTAGGACTGTGACTAACCGAAAGATGTTAGATAATGCACCGCTACGCTATCGTCAGCCAACTGGTGGCTCTCTTGGGTTTGAAATTCTGTTGTTGAAATCTGCTGACACTATTCAAGAAACTCATGGACTATATATCAAGATATATTCTTTCTCTTGATCTCCCAGTATTTGGGGATGTTTTTTCGAGACAGAAATGATTGCCCCAGCTCCCTGAATGTGTACGGGCAGCCAGACAAATGGGTATCTGGTAGCTTTGGACTTACAGCTTTGTCATAAAAGTTGCCTCTGATAGATACAGCCCTACCAAGGCTGGCTCCAGCAGATTTAATTTGATCTTTCAAGCACAGATTAAAAATACTGTTCTTGTTCCAGTTAGAATGTTAGCACTTAGGTTTCAATACAAAAGAGGCTTTTTTATCATCCTGCACTGTGCACTTCCAAACGTTTTAACTGACAGCGGTTTAGTATTTGCAGTATCTTTGCCTGCTCGGGCATTTTTCACCAGTGGCAGATGATAAGAGTTTATATGAGGAGAGATCTGCAGTAACATCCAGAAAAGGCTTCGTGTTTCCTGTGTTACTGGGGACTGCAGGAGAAATTGGTGTTGGCTAGCAACTGCATTAAAAATTACGGCATTTTCCGTAAGCGAGCGTTTCTGCATGTTTGGCTGATGCGGCTCTTTAAAAGGAGGCAGGTAGCATCAATCTTGTTCTAGCATTAAAGCCGAAGTTGTAAAATATTCTCCAAGCCTTCACGGACCTTAGGGGATGGTTTTGCATGGATTAAGTGTAGGTTTAAAAATTCTTCCTGTCTTTCTAAGTAGAAGTAAGTGCACTGATGTAAGATCACACTCTCGATTTGTTTGCACCTCAGACAGCTCTGCTGACACCCACAATGATGCTGAGTCCTAGCAACGGTATCCAAAGAACTGGGCAGCATCCTGCAGTGGGCACGGCTTTGTGCTTGGGGAGCTCACCTAGCAATCCTTGCGCTGATAGCGGGTTCACATTGTGCTGGCTGCCTGAGGGGGCCACTGCGTTGTGTTGTCGCGAGCCACGTCAGGCAGACTGATCAAGCTGAGGAGCGTCTCGTCAGACTCCTCAGTCACCTGAGTTGGCGAGTGTTCCTCTCGTGTTTCTGTGCCGTCAGCTGGAGGAGTGGCAAACACGTGGCAGTGGCCGGCCAGCCTACCTGCACCGACTGCCTAAAGCTGCCACGTGGCAGAGCCCTGCTGTGTGGCACAGATGTGTTAGGCATGACAACAGCAGTATCTCCTCTCTGCGGGACTGTACGGAGAGCTATGGAAGCCCGGTGCGAGGTTTGCTTTCGAAATGTGAAATACTAATAATTGATCCCTGCTTTACTGCAGTAGATCCCTTTGTCTGTGGGTTGCAATGCCTAGTCCCGCTAATCCAAGATGCTCTACGATAGAAGGATCCAATCTGTCAGAGAAATCATCAGTGCGACCGTGGGGCTAAATTACCAGGCCCACTGAGAACTTTGCAGGCACAAGTGGCTGCTTGTGTGCTCTTCGCTTGTAAAGCTTCAATCCCAAATCTATTGTGTTCAGTGAAGGAGCCCTTGCAGCCTTCTGTGAGCGACTGAAGAGAGCACTCAATGTGTTTCAGATAAACCCTGCTCATGGCAGAGGTGCCTGCGACAATAGATCACTGAAAAGATTTGTTTCCTGCCTAAGCAGAAAGGTTTCTATACACAAATTAAGGTCAGCTGTGTGCAGTTGTTTGCCCGTAGTCCTGTCTGTCCCGAGCGTTGCTTTAAGTGATTGGGATGATCTACAGCAAGAAGCAGAGCAGTGCAATAGGAGCAGGGCTGTAGAGCAGGAGGCTTTTTGGGCACATTCAGCATTGGCTTGATTTGTGTTGTGACGTGACTGAACAGGTCGACCCTCAGGATCAAAATAATTGCTATAAAAATGGCAGCTGAAAGATGGTCATTTGATTTACAGATTAGGAAACTTTACACAGACCTCTCAGCAAAATATTTCTGCAGTGCTTTTGGATTCTCTTACTTAGGGGAGAGTATTTGTCTTGCTCCAGGTATTCCCCTACATGTATTGTAGGGGAATATATTCCTGCTTAAATGAGATATCTGAGCATAGTGCCAGATGGAAACTGAGTTTAACTGGGTATTGAGAAGACAAGAAATGGTGAGAAATTAATGATGTTTAGCCCCCAAGTGGAAGTAGCAGTCATATTGTTTGTTTCTCTTTCTTCCTGGCCTAAAAATTATGATCCCATTTCTCAGCTGAGATCTATTCTGATGGTACTAGAGGTGTTTCAAAGGTACTAAGTGCCTGTAAGTTCTGTGAATATGTGACCTTGGGTAAAAGAAAGGGAGAGTGTCTGAGCTGGGGGAAGGCTGCGACTGAACCCTCACTACACAATGAAGAATTCGCACTGGAGTAAAACAAGAGCTGTTTGGACTCAGGACTTTATTAGGCACAGGACAATCCAGCCCAGCATAACAATTGTCATCAGTTGTTTCATTCACCGTGAAAACTTACTTTACCTTAAAGCTTTTGTTTTCATCTTTTACTGGGAAATCCGAAAATGAAGACGCTAGAACTGAGGATTGGTGTTGCCAACAGGCTCTCAGTTCGCAGTGATTTAAATGAAGGCAAGACAGTCGTTCTTTACCGTTCTGTAATTTCTAGCCTATTTGTTGTCGTGGTTTGCTGCAGTAAATACACGCGAGGAAGGTGCTGAGTTACTGCAGCTCTGTGGAAGGCACGCTCCCAGTAATCGGGAGCTGCAGGGTACAGCTGCTGAGATTTAGTATTGCTGAGAGATGCTGGGTGATGCTATTGCAGGCTTGCTCTTTCTTTTATCTGCCCATAGCAGCAATGTTCTTTTGAAAAGATGTCTTTAGTGTTACCATCAGTGGTCACTTGACAGCTCTGCTCTGCATGGATCTCCGAGCCAATTTGAGGACAGCAGGTTAAACGATCACATTTCCACAAGTCATTGAGTAGTGACAACTTTCCAGAACTCCTGCAGCCTGGAGAGATTTGCTGTGCCACGTCAGTGAGAGTCTTCAGCCGCCAGAGCAGTTTCCAACACTGATTTCATTGGGAAGTGTCTCATCCAGGCACCCTTGTTTCAGTTGCCTCACAGGTGCTGGCTGCTTTCACTGACTAATGAAAACACATACTCACCACAAAACTCTTGTAGGGAAATAGTGACTGGTGGCTGCAGTGACTGAAACGTGTTTGCAGCTTCATTTATTAAATGTTCTGACCAGCAGGAATGTCTGTCTTGCTCCTTCATGTTTTCTAGGGTGCAAACATGCCCTGACTATCTGGCAGACACCAGGAGAGTGAGTTTTAATTGAAGGATTGGATTATGGGACTTTGCAGGTAGAGTTAGGTATACTAGGTCTATTTCTTCATGATGCTCCAATTCAGTTAAAAAAACTAGGACTGGAGACCATGAGCTAGTAGTAAACATTTCCACTAAGTGCCCAGTAAAGAGGAGGATTGCAGCAGTTTTACAGTAGTGAATCTAAGGTTATCGCAAAGAGGAAAAAATCGCATTAAAATCTCAACTTCTGCACTTAGAAAATAATCCTGCAACAGAAAAGAGTGAAGCAGTAAAGACTATGTGAAGCAGGTACATTCCTGGAAAACAGATTAGGGGTTTCTGAAATACATCTTAAGGGTTTCTGAAACCCCAGCATGTCGTGCAGCAAGAGTATAAAGCTAACTGACACCCTGGGCATCATAAACTTTGGGATCTGCTTCCCGCTGCATAATTTCACACAACAAAGGGAAATCAGGAGGGACTAATTCAGCCCCTTTAACTTAGACTTGAAAGGTTGTTACCAAGGTCCCCTGTTAGCCAACCTCTCCTTGTTTTCTACCTGTGGGAGATAGCTGCAAGTAAGAACCACCTGGCTACCTTCCTTCCGCAAGCCTTTAGACTTTTGATGTGGCCCAAATGTGTCCACATAAAATGGCATGTGGTGAGCAAACATCATCTAATGTGTCAGGAGCTGCTGTTCCCTCAGCTATTAACGAGAAACCAGGGTAAAGAAACCCACCCAAACAACCCACATTTACATTCTCAAGAAGTTTCCTGGTACCAGGGTTTGAGCTGCTGAGTTTCTAATCTCAGCTAGCGATCTCACACGTTGTTATTTCATCTGCTGAAAACTGGAAGTATTGGCATTATCTGTCTGTAGACTTTGCTGTCATCATAAGTGGTAAGAAATGGGCAATCAAGGACTTCAGGGTGACGTGCAGGTGTGAGTTTTCCCTACTTGTATATTGTTAGGGAGGTCAGTTCTGTTTTATAAGGAGCCAAGTGTTGAAGGCGAATTTCTTCCTTCAGAGACTAGCCCACAGACTAGTATGAGCTCAGCTCCATGTTCAGGTAAGAAAGTGCTCAGAGCAGTAGAAACCTATTTACTCCATTGTTGATTTACTTCTCAGCTAGGCAGAACGTTGAGTCACTCAGTGACCTGAAAACACTCCACCGAAACGCTCTGTATTTTGCTAAACCCAAAGGTCTGAAGGCCCTGGCAGCACTAGTTTCACTGCTTCCTTGTAAGATCCACACAAGCACCCTTGATGCTCTGTGGCTTTGCTTTGCTCTTTGGAAATGAGCAATCCTTTAGCTGCTAGTCCTACAAAGTAGTCACTCAAACCTACACAGGAGTAGGAAATGAACTCACTGTCTGTGCGTGTAGTATTCAGGCAGTTGAGTTGTACCAAGTGGCTTCATGTAAAACCTCTTTTTTCCCCTATCGTGGTTTGAAAATTAGTAGAATTTTCAGACTTACAGGTGTGTGCTTTTATGAAGGAAAGAAAACATTCTGTTGCTTTAAGAGGCTTCTCTTCCCCGGAACTGGCCCAGGGGAAGTGACCTGTCCCAAAGTCCCGTGGTCAGGAC
>JAOXOE010031028.1:0-12367 GCA_028565055.1 Phoeniculus purpureus
GTCTTTCCTTATAGGGAAAGGGTTCCAGCCCCCTGACCATCTTCAAGGCCCTCCTGTGATCACAAAGCATGGTGACTTATTACTATTTCAGCTTTGTACACCCTTAGGTTGCCGAGAGTTTTGAATTACAAACTCCAAGTATTGTGGAAAACCTCCATGTTATGGGTCACAACTTACTCTGGAAAAATAAATCCAAAGTCATTCAGTGAGTCTTCACTAATAGCTAGACTAATGTGCATGAACTCACGATGTTGACTTCCCGCATCGCAGATGGCTCGAGTAGTGACATGTAGTTTATCCACTGAAGTTTAAGGGTCTGAGTGACAGGTTCTGGCACATCTCTGGATGTGTGCATCCTTAATGTGCAGTGTGCCAGTGTGCTGTAGGCTGTAGAAACGTTTCCAGCTTGTGTGAAGTTGTCCGGTAGGGTTGGGGACTGAGCTGCTTCCTTCAGGAAGCTTCATTGTGGGCTACATGAGCTGTGTGCAACATAAAGCTGCATTGTCTAGGAGAAGCTCCCTGTGAGAGATGTGTTTTTGCCTGTGGTAGGTGTATATTCCAGGGCAGTCCTGGTGTTTATAGCTCTGATACAGAACAAGGATTGTTAACTGGAGTGTAGTTCCTTTTGGCTCCATAGTGTGATGTTAGTATTCACCCAGGTGTAATTATTTGGCTTCTCTTCAGTGCCTTCTAAAATCTCAGGTTTTGGCTAATGTTTATAGCCCTTTTTGTTTTTGTTTGTACTTTTCCTGCTCTTAATGCTTGTGTTCTTTCTAATTTCCTTCCCTTCATCTTAGTTTCCCTGTGTAAAGGATTCCAGTCACTGCTCCTGCCTCTATGATCCAGCAGTTCTGAGGGTTTAATAAAAGTGAAGCCTGTAATATTTCCAAAACCAAGAATATCTGCAACTGGTTAACTCTATTTTAATTGATTCTTTTAAATTCAAAACTTATTGTGTACTACTGCTTCACTGTTGTTTTGCCAGCAGTGCTGATGTTAAAAAAGCCCCAAAATTCTTGTAAGGAAAATGTAGCTAAGGTATTACATACTCTCGAGAGGACTAAATTTTTATTCTAATGAAAATACACTTAAAGTGAGACCTATGGAAAAATATTTAAATTTTAATTAAATAGATGTTTGTTTGCTGTGCAAATGTTTAGTCTTCTTATGTTCCTATATCTCCATGGTTCTATTTTGCAACATCAATCTTCCATTATACTTTGCAGCAAAGAACCTTGTTCTCCAGTCCATCTTGATGATGTGAAGGAACTGAAAATGTAACAGATTTGGTTATTGCCTTTGCACAGAGTGGGATGGATGCAATGCTTCTGTAGCTGTTTCCCAAAGTAGCCCTTCAGACCTTTAAATAGTCAAACATGACTCTGCAGGGAGCAGAGAGAAGCAGCTCTACTCATTTTGGGGGAAGTGTAAGGTGTTTGCCTAGTGACCGCAAGTTAGGATTTTCTTTCTGTCTGTGAACATTCATATGTGGGTTTCTCTGTGAATCAGAGTTCCTAACTGAGGACCTTTAAACTCGGACATGTGGCTTATTCTTCAGCAGTTGCGGGCAGTGAAATACTTCCCAAACAAAGCCATTCACCCTTGTTTGCCTCTCTCCTGTGCTAGTGTTGTGCACAAACTGAATGACTCCATTATTGATCTTGTGTTTTCAATCTAAGTCTGCATCAGAGAGGCAGGCGTTGAATCTAAGTAAAATTGTTAGCTTCATATTTCTAAAGCAGGTGAATCTGCATCCCAGTGGCAGCAGGCAATGCAGTACTCTGCTGCATTTATGTCATATGATGGTAGCAGCTTGTGTGCACTTCAGTTGATTAAAACACGATTACTCTGGCTTTTTGTGACTGAAATGACTTTCCATCTTAATGAAGTGAGGGAGTCTCTGGGCAGAAGTATGGTATGTGGGGAAAGCAATGCAATTCTGAAGGGCATACCCTGGAAATAATTAAAAGTGTTAGGTTCATCCATCAGTTTGAACAAGAAAAAATTAGAAGTGGGGGGAATGAAAGCAGAGATCAGTAGGCTCATTAAATGACTTCTGATGTTAGCTGTTTGAGGGTTTTCATACTGTGAGAGAACATGGTATTCCCAGTTTGCTTGTGGTGCCAGTAGCTGATCCTGTGCATCAAGATTGAGCAAAACTCCACAGGGTCACAATTTTGAAGCACAATGCTTGCCAAATTGTGGCTGCTTCCATGTCATATTGCTTTCCTCTTGATTCTCTGACTCCACCCTTTGTACTGGCTTTCTCTGCTTTTCCCAGCAAATGATTCTTGAAGTAAAACACAGCTCCAGTATGGAGCTGGTACCCACCATTTTCAAATGTGGGTGCTACGTGAGTATAGTGTTTATGCCTATACAATGTTTCTCAGACAAAATACCCAAACTATTCTCCTGCTGTTGTTTTACCTCTCATAAAGGCTTTGTACCTCTTGGACAACCTGCCTCCTGTCTGTTTTGCCATATGTATTTTTAACTGCACTACAAGTAATAACATCTCCTGAAACTCCTGATTATTTTCCCATTATTTTAAGCACAACATCATGTAAGAAATAATTTATTTGCAGGTTTGTGGGTCTTTTGGTTCATCAGGGTCAAAGCAACAGAGAAGCAGAAACAGAAAAGTTAACGTTTTAGAAGATTAAATTCCTTTTGAATCAAAACCCAATTAGTGTTACTGTGACTTACTGGTAAGTCCTGCCACCTACAGATCTGCAGTGACTTTGTTAGCTGCGTATTGTTTGAAACTGCAGTGTTAGTCTTGTCCAGAAAATTACTAATTTACATTCAGAATTTATAATGATGCTTTCTTTCATCTGTCCTCTACTGCACTGTTGAGATGGTAAGCTGTTTGAAGAGCAGATTCTTGTATTACTTGGAATCTGAACACCCTGACATTTCTTTGACCTCGCAGCATGCTAATAGAACAGGTATATGAAGCATTAAAGGCAGACACATACTGCTGTGTTTTTTCATAGTGTTCTTGTGTTTTGAAATACACTGAATCCATCTTCTTGTCTGAATAGTCCTGTTATTTACTCTTGGTCTGTGTAAGAAACAGAAAGGGAAATGCATGGTACCTTTAGACTGCAAACTTTATTGAGTATATACAGGAAGCTGTTTGAGAATTTAATATGAGGAAGACACCACTTTGTTTACTTTTTATTTCCTTTGTTGTCTGGCTATCCTAATTAGAGAGTGCTATTTTCTGACTTAATTTGTATTCGTTAAGAATACTGTGGAGGAAGCAGAGCAGTTAAACCTATGCTATTGCATTCCCCATTCCTTCTATGGACCTATCCCTGGGAATATTGTTAATTAGCATCATTAGCTTTCAGACACTGTCAGCAGTTACTTGCAATTTCTGCTTAATACCTTTCAGTTATTCTTAACACTCATATTTAATATTTGCATATTGCCTTCATAGCCTGACTTTGACAAGGACATTACGCTTTAGATATTACTTCTTAATGAACCTGAATAAAGTTTAAAATACAGCACAGCTTTTATATTTAGTAGCCTGTAAGAGCTATACAGGCAGCCAGAAATTTTCAATGAATCTCAAGCAAACACTTCTGTGTAATCTGTGACTGTATAGTGGTGCGGCAGAGAGTTAACCGGAGTAGCTCACTCAGAACCCCATAAATGTTTGCAGAACTTGTGCAAGTAGGACACTGAAGCTTCAGTGGTCTTTTTGTTGGAGAGAAGACAAAATAGTGGAGGTAGAATTCCAGAGTGCTTTCACATCACTCTATAGAGATGTTTCTTTGGGAGAGGAAGCACAGATGGAGGGAGAGAAGGCTGCAGGCAAAACTTAAAAGGTAGGTCTACACAGACATACTGAGTGATGAAGTTCCCTGATTTGATAGGGTGTGGATCAAATACCACAGATGCGCATCCAAATGCTCTACGTTACTATGTTACAGTTAGCTGCAACTGATAACAGCTTCCCTTTCTCCTGTTCTCACAGTTAATTACCAACAAGTCGTCTTAGTATAAGCGATCGATATATGTAGGGCTTTTTTTGTTTGCTTTTTAAAAAAACCAACCCCCGAACAACTTAGCTACAAAGCATGAGGTGATAATTGGACAGTCTTGATTCGTGACCTGTGAGAAACTAGCAGGAGATAACAGTTGTGGGATAGCTGGGTGTGAGAGATTGAACCCTTTGTCAGGCCTTTTATTCCTGTCTAATGAGCAACCGAAGGACAGTGGTGATTTTCCCTTTAATTGCTTCTCACCCACCCTACTCTTTTCTTTTTTTGTGGAAGATTTCCCATGTCTTCTTAAGGAGCTCATTTGTGCTCCTCCAGACAGATGTTCTCGATTGAGCTCTTCCAGACAGATGTTAATGGCTGATTAGTAGAACAGTTTGCTTGCATATCAGTAAGAAAGAGGGGGAGATTATTCTGCTCAAAACTGAGTGCTGACTGCTTCCAGTGTCTGTGTAACTGTACCCAGGACTTGTCCTAAGCTGAATACTGAGGTAGGAAGAGTCAAGGTGCTAGTCTTGGATTTCTTTTTTTTTTTAAGTCAGGGTGAGCTTGAATTTTTTTTTTTTTTAAAGGGGAATGCAGGCAATTTTAAGATGTTCTGAAACGTTTGAAACTCAACTTTTTCGAGTAATTCTAGAAAATGCCATTAAAGCTAGAAAATAGGCAATTGTTTAATTTTAAGGTTTATAATGCTTTCTGGAGAACTGTCCTGTTCCTCAACCAAATGCAGTCAACCTAAGATGTGCTAGCAAGGAAGACAAATGGTAGAGTAATTGCTGGTAATTCAAGAAAGAGCCACAAAGCTAAACGTGGCAAGAAAGGTGTACATCTATATACTGAAGTCACTTGAGAATAGCACAGATCTCTCCCATTGAGGACAGGAAGGTTTTTTTAAAAATGAGAAGTTCTTTTGTTCTTGTGAATGGGATGAAGATGCTTTACTTAAAACAGGGTAGTATTTCTAGCTGCCTGAGAAATTTCTGATAGAAGAAAATCATAGCAACTTGAGGAAAGAGGACTAAACAGGGATAGAGACTGAAAAGTGTTAGACTTGTCCCAGAAGGACTTGAAAAGAACAGAGAAATCTGTGCAGAATGGAAATGGGAAGAACTCCACTCTAACTTACAAGGACTGGTGGTTCTCAATAGGTCTAAACAATTTTGTACTAGACTCTGCTAAAATCAGTGGACACTGCTGTGGGTACTTGATGCTTTGCATGATGTGTAAGTGTCTTGCAGGTTCAGGTGTTTATAGAACACGAGGTTTGACCTTAATGAAGCATTATTGTACGTTTACATTATACATAATATATCATGAGATGTTACAAGACAATTCAGCAGGAGTGGGATCTGGAGAACATGTGGTCTGCTATCCAGTGCTCATAACTCTTACCATTAGAAGCAAGGTATCTCAGGGTCTGATCTGTTTACAGCTTGGTATTGGCACTGGAGGGAGGCCTTTGGTGCTCTCTCCCTATGCGTTTCCCAGCAGGACTCTACATCTCCACTCTAGCATTATTTTCTACCCACAGTTGATTGCAAGGGATGCTGCTAAAGTAAACATCTTTTCCCTATCCACATGGCTCCTCTGTTCATTTTACTGGTCACTGCTTCTGCCAGGTCACTGTGTTTTCCTTCATCTTCCCTGCGCAACTTAAATATGGGAGCTGACATAAAAGTAAAAGAGAAGCTGCAGCAGTGCTGTGGGATTCAGGTATGTGGGTGAGAGAAAAATAGTCTTCTGTAGGAACTGTTCTGCATCCACACACTGGCTTTCTAAAAGGGCCACATCTGCTATGGTAGGAAGCAAAGACAGGTATTCTCCATGTGCTCACCCTTCCTTGTCTCCTGTAGGTGCTTCTTCATCCTGTGCAGCCCACTGCCTGTGCTGCAGGACCAACTGAAGGGGTTTTTGTATGTTTGCTCCTCTGTCAGTCTGAACTATCAATGGTACGTGGAGTGAGTGCCTCTCTACCACTGCCATTCTAAGGTCACATCTGCATTTTTCATTGACATCTAGTAGCAGTTACTAATTTTTCTAGTATACGGGTGTAGAATGGTGCATCTGCCGAAGAAGGGGCCATGAGAACTGAGAGATTGACTTGTGTGCATCTACCTTGACAACTGAAATTTGGGGCACAGTTGCTATGACAATTGAATCATCTGACTTGGAAAGTCAGTGCAAACAAACATAGAGGAGACAGTTGGTTGCTGAATATGTTTAGCTAGGAATGTAACTTCAATTTAGCTGATGAAATGGTATGAATGAGCCTGATTTCTTTGAAAGCTTTTCCACAATGATTGTTCAGAGCATTTCAATGTATTTGTGGTTCACTCAGTACATTGCATATAATTACCTACCGTTCATTCTCTATTATGCATTGGGTAAAGGAGCTCTGAAGTAATCTGCCGCTTTAATTCAGTCTTTGAGACAACTGTCTTACAGATAGAATGATTTCTTGTCAGTGAAGAACGTCACTGATTGGGTGTGGGGTTCACACAGCATAACTTGAGGCTCTAGCACTGATAAACCCCCATGTTTGTAGCAGAAAATTTTGCACCTACAGAGCTTTATCTGACAGCTTGTTTCATCTGATATGCAACTTTTTCACTTTACACGTGAAGTTTTTACTGAACCGCTTAATACCTTGTTTAGTTTTTTGTCGAGAATGCATACAGGTTTGCATTTTTGTGTGAACTCTAGATCTAAAGACCTGTTTTTAAATTGTAGTGTTCGCAACTCTGCTATGTAGCCAATAAGTCTCAATTTTTTTGTTTTCTCAATGGTTTACTAGTAAATACTTGACCTTTGAGTCAGTTTACTGCAGTCTTTGTTTCCACTTTTGATGTCGTGTTAAAAACATTCAAAGTTGAGACTTCATTGTACTTCATTGTAACTGCAGAAGACTCTTACATTACAAATTAATAGTGTTCATCAGAAACAAACGTTTTGCTACTTACCAGTGTGATCTGGTGGGCTTCTCATGGTCTTATGGTTGATCTACTGGGGAAAATGTTTTTAGTCCAGTGTTGACTTCCCTTCAGCTTTATTACTCATTGTTCAGAACTGGATTATTTAAAACCTCTGACCAACACTGTCTGAAGCATTTCGCTACTGTGAGAATCAGAATGTGAAGTGCAAGTTTTGAGAAACCCCTTTGTTTACTACAGTATTAAAACAGTTCCTGTGTAAGCAATGGTTATTTATGACTGTATATGATTGTCTCTTCCAGTATGACAAATCTGGCATTTACTTCAGTGGGTACAGGATCAGTGAGCAAGTAGTAATGGGCTATTGATTTTTGCAAGTGATGGTAAACTGCTTTCCTAATTTTTTTTACTCATGCCATGACTCATCAGGATACTTTTCCCCAAAAGAATTGAGAAGCAAGAGCTGTTCCAAGTGTATTTTGGAAAACTACAGTGGGCTTTCAAAAAGTCAGCTTCTTCCTTTTAGATTTTACTACTGAAAGAATTTTGGATAAAATTGTCAGACTTTTTTGGTAAGAACTTTAAGGTAAGAGAACAAGTGCTGTGTTTAAAAAGCACTCAGAATGAAGCTGTGCTCACACTTTTTCATGTCTTCGTATCTGCCTCAAAACTTCAAACTATCAAGATATATAGAAAAGAACTATTTCACAATCTTTTATCCTTTCATAATAAGGGATAGCGTTTAAGAAACCGCCATAAAGCCTTGCAGGAGAAGCTTTAATTGTCCTAAAAATGCAGCTATCAAAACCTGACCTTGACATTGAAGATATCAGAATAACCAAGCCAGAAATAGAGGAATTTAAGTGGCTACCGACGTTTCCTGATGCGAGTCTACTTCCCTTTTTTTAACCCCTCTTTAAATTTTCTTTTTAATCTTAAAGTGACTAAGGCCTTCTGGTAGGAACAGGTTTTTTGTGCAATCTCAGACTCTGCTTTCACAGAAAGTCTTACGTTTTCTGTGGTGAAGCTGAAATAAGCTGAAACTTGCAGAGACAAATCACATTCCAATAAATATCTCCTGCTATACAGGACATAGACTTTCCATTCATTTTGAGAGAATACATAGTCGCATGGCATCAAATCCCTTCCCATGACTGCTTGTCAATTTGGTTTGTGCAAAAGTAAAATTCTTTGGAGTATATTTGTTAGAGAGTCTCTCACACCAGTTACACATAGGAACTTGAAGTCTGCATTTTCCTTTGTATGGTTTGTGTCTTGTGCAAGCTGATAAACTTAGAGCAGTACCTTTTACATTAATAAAATCAATCTGTTATAGTAAGCGTGATCTGATCTAAGTTTACTACCACTTAAAATAGAATCTATAGCTCTATCTTGCCTGTAAACAATTGAGACTCCAGTATATGAAATCACGTGGTTTTCCTTTTTTCTCCCCGCTAAGGAAGGTGATAATTGCCAAGCTGTTGACAGCAAGCATTGGAAGAAGCAACATGATTTCCTTGGTGACTGTCAGACTCTTCAGACAAGGCTTTCTAACTATATTCATAAAGACAGAAATGGGAAAGATGAGCAATGTCAACCTAAGAGAGCTTATTTCTTGCGGATATACTGAAATCAGCTACCAGCCATTCCAGTTTCATGCTGGTGTATTAGCTTGAGGAGCTTGGTGAAAGCTAAATGATTGTGTTCTTTAAGGATATTATTGCTTTGCTGTAAAAATTACGTTCAGACACAGAACCTCTGGAACGAAGTCTGAACATGTTTTTGCAACACTAGGTCCTGAAGAGATATCTTATGCAGTACCTAATTTTGTATTTCTTAAAAATACATTCTGTCAAATGTAGCAGGTACTGCCTTGGAGTGAATTAGTAGAAGAAAAATTAAGCATCTACTGCTGGTAAATGGTGAAGTACAGGTCAGGCAATTTCTGAGTTTGTTATTGTGCTGGTTTGGGCTGGTGAGAATTTTCTCTTCGTGGTAACTAGTGTTGGGCTGTGTTTTGGGTTTGTGCTGAAAGCACTGTTGGTAATTCAGGGATGTTTTAGTTATTGGTTGAGCACTGCTTATACAGAGTCGAGACCTTTTTCTGTTCCTCACCCCACCATTGAGTAGGCTGGGGCTAGAAAAGAAGTAGGGAGGAGATGCATCTGAGACAGCTGTTTCTAACTGACTAAAGGCATATTCCAGACCCTGCGATATGAGGCCCAGTGTATAAAGCTGGGGGAAAGAAGGGGACGACATGTTCAGTGTGTCGTATTACTAAATAAGATGTGGTTACAGCCCAGCTTCCCTGGAGATGCGTTAACACCTGCCTGTTGATGGGAAGTGATGAATGAATTCCTTTTGCGGTGTTGATACCTGTGTGGCTTTTGCTTCATCTATTAACCTGTCTTTTTCTCAACTCATGAGTTTTCTTACTTTTACACTTTTTGTGTTTTGTTGATGTTTTGAATGAGTTTAATTTTCAATTGTTTGCAAGATGCTAGGTTTCAAAGCCCTATGTGACATCATTTTATGAGTTTAACATGCTTTACTTGGTGTGTAGACTTGGACTCATCACTAAATCTCAGTCTCCACAGCTGTAAAATAGAAAGAGGAGTGCAGAGCATGTGAACTGATGGTCCGAGGATGTATGTGGCTGGTATTGTACAAACAAGGTGGTGTCCTTATTTGAGGACTATATTGCTGATCACAAACAGTGTTTTGAATGAAGAATGCCTGTTTTCTTCTAAATTCTGCCTAACAGGCTTCCTGACATTTTGTGCTACTTTACTTGTCTTAGGAAGTCTTCCAACTTCTGTCTGTGTTCATATGTTAATGGAAGTACTCATTGTTGAAGTAGACATTTTCCCAGTGCTCTTACTGTGTCTGCTTCTTTGGAATAGATTTTCAAATACCATTATCCAGTTGTTTGGCCTCACATCGTATCTCACCTATGGGAGCGCAGTGGGCTGTCCCATGTGTAGACAATAAAAATACGCCTTGGACAAGTTAGATTTGTGTTTATATTAATTACTGGTGTGGTGTTTAGTGTGGGGGGCTCTTAAGCTTTATTTGGTTCTAGTGTCTCAACCTAGTTCAGATGTGACTGCGTAAGACGTGGTTATTAAATCTAGAGGTTTTGTTGTCACGTGCACTGGTTTTCTTTAAATACAACTTTCTGGTCATATTCTGTAAATCTGCGTAACTAACACTGTTTAAAATAAGCCTGTTCCACTAACTGTAGTGATAATTTCACATTTGTCAGTAAAATAAGTCAAAGGAATTCTTTCATGTATTAAGTCTACAGAGATCTAAAGCTAATGTGTAGTATCTTTGCTTAAACCATACTCCTTTGTGAGTCCTCCAAAAGAAATTAGTCTGTTTTATTGCTGTACGCCAGTTTTCCCCCAGAACTGTGCTGCCTCCTTGTTCTCAGGGTTCCCTTTCTTTTCATCTCTTTCATCACCCTAAAGGCGTCACAATAACCAAAATGAACATACGCAAACATCTTGGGAGGAGATGTGCCTATTAGGACTTCCAGTGTTTTGAACCTTTTTCCGCCTTCCTTTTTCTGTGAGTGGCTTTGTTTAAGCAATAAACTCGCAAATAATTAGAAATCCAAATAGGCATTTCTCTTGCCTGTAAAACTGCACAGGGACTGAGGAACCCCAATTCACATTATTGAATACTAGATGAATAGAATACAGAAGGCCTGGGTCAAGTGAAGAATCCCGTTTGTTTCAACTGTGTTTAGTGATATTTCTGTAGTTCATGCTTCCTTTAACACAGATGTCTAGATATTCATGGCATGTAAAATGCTGCTACTAGTTCAGGGCTGCTGGAAAAAGGAAATCCCTCTTGCTGAAGTTTGAAGAGATAGTAATGAACATCACGCGGTGTATATTAGGAATACTGCTGGTTCTGTGCAAGTAAAAGTTATTTTAAACTAAATAACAATTGTGTAGTGTTTCTGACAGTAAGTTAGAGCACGGAGGACCTACATCTTATTAAAAAATAATTGAATAAGAGCAGAAAATATTTTGATTCACTTTCATTGTTTAAATAAAGCGGGGGGGAGGGGGGAAGATAAGGTACCCTTACTACAAAAAGAACAATATGGAAATCTGTAATTATTTTTTTGCTTTTTATAGCTGAAGCTGCTATTTCAGATACACATGAAAGTCTTTGTTTATGTAATTTCCTATTTTAAAAAACTTTATGCTATTCATAACTGGGTTATGTAGTGAAATCTAGAAATCCTTCTGCTTTATGTGTCTCACTTCTTAAAAGTAAGCTTGTACAGTAGTACCACCATCTGTCATCCCATTAAGGTGAACCTCCATAACGGTGTAGGCAGGAAGATGTTAGGCTTGTAATATTTCTGCTCATGGTCCATTATTTTTTCATTGATCTTTACAAGCCTATAACTCTTCTAAAAAGCATGTCATTAAATAGATATTGAACGGGAAATGCTGATGATGACTCTACAAAACCAATAAAGCTGTCTTTAGTAGGTGTCATAAAAGTCTTTATTGCTCAGAGGGTCTTAGTCTCAGCAGTCACTGACCTACACTTAAAACCTGTTTCTCACAGGCATCTCCAGACACTCTTGGCCATGTAGTTGAAGTACTTCATCCTTCTAAATGTATTTATTTTCCAAGTTTTTTTCCTGGTAAATTCCAAATACAAAATTTTAAACATATGTACCTGATCTTAGGTGTTGCCAGCCAGTGGAGGAAATCAGTGGTGGTTCTAGAGAAAGGAATAAGTTTACAGAGCCCTGGTTGGACAGCTCGTATGACTGGAATGTGGTCATGGACGGCTATGTCCTTTTCAGGAGGGACAGAACAGCAAGGCGAGGTGGTGGAGTTGCTCTTTACATGAGAGAGCAACTGGAATGTATTGAGTTCCGCCCAGGGGCGGATGAAGAGAGAATTAAGAGTTTGTGGGTGCAGATTAAAGGGCAGGCTGGCATGGGTGACACTGTCGTGGATATCTGTTACAGGCCACCAGATCAGGACAAGGAAATTGATGAGATCTTCTACAGGCAGCTGAAAGCAGCCTCACACCTACAGGCCCTGGTTCTCATGGGGGATTTTAACTACCCTGATATTTGCCTGAAGACCTACTCCTCCAGCCATCCACAGTCCAGGAGGTTTCTCCAGTGCATTGGTGACAATTTCCTGATGGTGGAGGAACCCACTAGTAGAGGAGTGCTGCTGGATCTTGTAGTCTCCAAGAAGGAGATTCTGGTTGAAGCAGTGAAGGCTAAGGGAGCTGGGTCTCTTTGGCATGGAGAAGAGGAGGCTGAGGGGTGACCTCATTAATGTCTATAAATATGTGACGAGTGAGTGTCAGGAGGATGGAGCCAGGCTCTTCTCAATGTCATCTAGTGATAGGACAAGGGGCAATGGGTGTAAGCTG
>JAOXOE010031029.1:0-12366 GCA_028565055.1 Phoeniculus purpureus
TTACAGTTTTCACAGACGGATCTGGGCGAA
Organism: Phoeniculus purpureus; assembly: GCA_028565055.1. Classification (NCBI taxonomy): domain Eukaryota; kingdom Metazoa; phylum Chordata; class Aves; order Bucerotiformes; family Phoeniculidae; genus Phoeniculus; species Phoeniculus purpureus. The sequence goes on from JAOXOE010031029.1 coordinate 31, forward strand.
CTGGGAAATCTGTTATTGTGTGGCAAGAACAGGGAACCTTGACCTGGGAATCTGATATCCAGGTTGTGGAGGGGTCACCCCAAATTGTAGAGCTTGCTGCCGTGGTTCGGGTATTTCAAAACTTTAATGTTCCTCTTAATCTTATTACAGGAACCCCTATGGCTGTGGTGATGCTCCCTAACCCCACAAGAAATTGGGGTTTTGAGGATTCAGAGAGGTGGATTTCAAAAAGCAGCCCAAAACTGTTCCCTGGAAGCATCCCGGTGCAGCCAAAGCCAGCCCAGGCTTCAAGGGTGGTAACAGCACCAGGAATCACATCCTGTGGGGCAGAGCAGCCGTCAAAGCACAGGGTGGCCATGGAGAGTGGGCACAGCCCCCTTGCGTGACCCTCATCCTTCAGAAGCTAGAAGATGATGAAGTTAATCTGATCTGAACTGTGAGCTCTGTGGTATCTACCTGCACCCACCTGCTCGGGCATGTGGGGCTCCAGTGGTGGGAACCAGGGCAACAGCAGTCCCAGGAAGCTGCTGGAGGATCATCACCGGCTGCTGGGGCACCTGCACAGCCCCATGGAGAGATCTTGGGGGTCGGAACTGAAAGGCAGGAGAGGGAGGAGGACCCCATGGACCTTCCAGTCACTGGTTGGTTAATTTAGTGCCCTGGTAGTGCGGCAGTGGGGAGAGGGACAGACAGGAGAAAGGACTAGAGCTGCTGGCAGGGAGGAGAGCGATGCTGACCATGGTGGGAGCAGGGATGAGGGTCTCAGAGGAGCAGGAAGGGCTCACACTAACCCGGATCTTTCCAGGGATGCAGCCCTGCAAGCCTGGATGAACCACAGGTCTGGCAAGCCCCCACCTGTGGGCACAAGTTCCTGCACAAAAGAAGCCTCCCCTTCTGCAGGGGTCTGCAGGGGGCAGGGAGGCTCTTTGCAAAGACCCCAGCGACCACCCAAAACCCTGAGCCCAGCTCCTCTCTCATCCCATTTTCTCCACACTACCCTGGTGAGCCCTGTCTACCCCATAAATCCAGAGAAAGACCCACTCTCCAGGGCTTACCCTGCGTGGGACGAGGTAGGTCCCTGCTTGGGTGTCTCCCCAGACCCCACGGGGGTCCCCTGCTGCTCCCACCTCCATGGCTTGGGCAGGTAGGCAATGGGGTTAACAGAGCTGCTGCAGAGCTGGTTGCTATAGCTGCTGGGGCCAAACAAACCCTCCCTGTAGGTTTGGCCAGTTCTGGGCAGGTTTTTCCTGCAGTGTGTCCCCAGGATAACACCACCTCCACCACAGAAGGCTGTGGGGCACCACCACAGAAGACTTGTGCCCACTTCATGGTGTTTCTGAGCCTGCAGGACAACCTTCTCCACAGGGAAGCAAGCTGGGAGCAGGGGGCTGCAGGTATAGCCAAGCTGGGCTGCAGGGTAGATCTGGTCCTAGTGCTCAGGCTGCTCAGCCCCACTGGCAGCATCTCACAGCTTGTGGATTTGGGGTTTCTCTTAAAACCCCAGCCCTGCGGTCCTGTGTGTGGTCTGTGCAGGTCCCATCCACTGCAGCCAGCGGGATACACAGACCTGCTCCTGCCCTGTGGCTCGTGTTTCCGAGCCTCTGGAGCTGCATTTCTGAGCTGGGAGATGTTTGGAGACTCTGAGCCCAAATGCAGCCACCCCGGGACAGAGCAAAGGTGGTTCAGTTGAGGAATAACAGGGAAAAGATGTTGTGAGAGTTCCCTGCTGCCTTCTCCCAGGCTTTGGCAATCTGGGACATCCCAAGCCAGAGGAGATGCTGCCCTTCTTTGCTGAATCCTTCTCCTTGCTGAATGCACCTTGCTGAGCCCAGCTGGACTTCAAGCAGCTGCAAAACCCCTCAGCAACGAGAGCTGCAGCAACAGGAAAACAAGGAAGGGCTGAGGGCTGGCGGGATGCACCTCCCCATCGGAGCAGCTCAGTCCTCACCTCACCAACGCCCTGGCTGGGACTTACTGAAAGGTCCTTTCAAGCGCCGGTGGAAAGGAAGGGGTGTCTGGAATAGCTTTGGGTGTCAGGTTGGGATTGGATCACATAGTCATGGAATCACGGGCTCATTAAGATTGGAAAGGACCTGCAAAGTCAGCAAGTCAGATCCTCAGCCCAACACCCCCATGACCACCAGATCATGTCCTGCAGAGCTGCATCCTTTGGGATCCCTCCAGGGATGGGGAGTCCACCACTGCTCTGGGCAGCCTGTTCCAAGTCCTCTCCGCTCTTCCACTGAAAAAGGTTTTTGTAATTTCCCTCTGAACTTCCCCTGGCACAACTTGATCCCATTTCCTCTGGTCCTGCCAGCGGGTTATCGGGGAGAAGAGGCCAGCACTGGTCTCCCTACAGCCTCCTTCCAGGGAGCTATGAAGAGTAATGAGGTCTCTTCTCAGCCTCTTCTTCCTCAGGATAAACAATCCCAACCCCCTCAGCCTCTCCCCATCAGACCTGTTCTCCAATCCCTTCATTAGCTCTTTTCCCCTCTCTGTCCTCACTCCAACACCTCAATGTCTTTCTCATACTGGGATGCCCAGAACTGGTCCCTGTACTGGAGGTGTGATCTCACCAGTGCCCAGTGCAGGGGCACCATCACTTCCTTCCAAGGCTCTGCGATGCCCTGTCCAGTGGAACCATCCCTGCCTGTGCTACGTAGGTGTGGGGTCTCTGCTGGTGAAGGGAGGTGGTCCTTCCACTCTATGGGGATGTCCCCTTGCAGGTCCTCAGAGAGAGCATCCCTCCCTGCACAACCAAGGCAGCGTGGCCAGGGACATCACTCAGCCCTTCCAGAGCCATTTGAGGTCCCCTGAGCCTGGCTCCCAGCCTCATGGACCCCCAGAGGTGCCATGACCAGCCACCACATCCCTCCATGGAAACTCAGGCAAGGCTTGGCATGAGCACAAGCCAGTTGCACCAGAACCTGCTGCTCTCCTTTCCCTCGAGTCCCAACCACAATATCTGAAGGGGATTTGAGTCCAGAATTCGAGGATGCTCACAAGGGGATGTGTGATCACAACCAGCTCCCGTTTTCCATTGATCTTCTGCTGTCCAGAGAGCTCTCTGTGTCCCAGCTCATCTCCAGCCAACACTGCAGCTGCGAGTGGTACCTCTGCACAAAGTATTTTAACCCAAAAAACCCTCCTGCAACAAACAAACCCCTTTTCCCCCCACCACAGCTCAGCTTCCCTGGCCTCAGGTATTTTTCCACCCCATCTACCAGCTGCATTTCCCCAGGCTGGGTGATCCTGGGTGATCACTTCCATCGACATCACCTCCTAAACCCACCACCCACCAAGAGAGCAGATCTGGGACCTTTTCCCAGCAACTCAGCCCTGCTCCCCAGGCAGGAACAGGTCTCTCCAAAAGCTCTCGTTCTGCCCCAAAACAGCACCAAAGACCACCCTCCCCTCCCCCACCAGCTGCCAGGGGATGAGCTCTCGGTTGCCAGCTGCCTCATCCCCCAGCCGCTGGCTCCGGTCGGGTTATTTTCTGCTTGATTAAATTTTGCTTCATGTTCCTTGTTTCTTCAAGCCCCTTCAGATCGTTCCTCTGCCTTTTGTTCCAGCTCCCAAATCCCCGTTATTTGCACATTTAATTACCGAGCTGATTACCCCCTGCTTCTGGCAGAGCCTGCCTTGCTCTGCACGGAGCCAGGGTGCCCGTCCTGCTGGTGCTAGTGCTCTCATCTGCAGGAAGGACTTCACTGCCCGAGCAGAGGGATGACACTTCTGCCAGTGAAGGGGCAGAAGGGGTGGCAGGGGACCTGCTCTTGGACATCCTCAGCTCCCCACCCCGTGGCAGCCTGAGCCCGTTTGGGAGTGTTGTTGGCTGCTCTCCAGCATGGAGGAGGAGGTCCTGGAAACCTTCACCCAAATCAAACCCAAGGCCAGGAGCTCAGCCTCATCCTCTGAGGCTCCACCAGAAGGTTTGCTTTGGACCACGGTCAGACACAAGGTAGTGGATGGGGCAGCACAGGCAGGGCCCTGCACACCAGGTGCCCTCTGCCACCACCCCAGACACGAACCATCTGCACCATGTAGGTGCAAGCAGATGTGGCAGCACAAGCCAGAAGCAGGGGTGATGCTACATCGGGTATCTGGAGCAGGAACGATGTGATCTCCTCGGGGGCATGCGATGATCTTGCTGCAATACCAGCAATGAGAGCTCAGCAGCTGCACACTCCAGGCTGTTAGCCAAGGAGTGGAGCAGAAGCACCCAGGGCATGGTGGCTGGCCCTCAGGCTGAGGACACCACGGGGGTGATGCATGGAGCCCAGAGGAGCTGTTCTCTGTCATGGCCCAGCAGCAGCAGCGACTCACCGAGCTGCCCTCCAGTGACTGGGGGAGGGCAACAAAGTGATCATGGAGTCATGGAATGCTTGAGATGTCAGAGATTGCCCAGTGCCAGCCCCACCAGACCAGGTTGCCCAGAGCCCCATCCAACCCGGCCTTAGACACTTCTAGGCATGGAGCAGCCACAACCTCCCTGGGCAACCTGTTCCAGCGCCTCAGCATCCCTCTGCCATCCCATTCCCCAGAGACAAGCTGGAGCCAGAGAGATTTCCCCAGTGAGGAAACACAGGCAGGAGGCCCCAACCTTGCCCAAGACCTGCTGCAGATGAAGCAAGCACAACTGAGGCAATTCATCCCCCCTTAATCACTGCTGGCTGCTAAGGGATGCAAAAAACCAGTCCAAAAACCAGTTTGCCATTGCACAGGAGGGCACAGCCCGGATACGGAGTGGCAGCCTCTGTCCCCTGTGCTGTGCCTCACACGGCCACCCGAGATGCTCTGTGGGTGCAGCAGCATGAGCACGTGAAAGCCTCTCATGTTGACAGTAATCAAAACAAGATTAGCTCTTTCTCCTTCCAGGAGGTCTCATGGGGCTTTGAGCCTCATCTTCCTCCACCCATCACCCAGCCACTGTGGTCCCTTCTGGCTCTGCATCCCCCTTCACTGACTGTTTCTTTCCACAGAGCCTAAAATGAAGCAGGTGGTTGCTGGTGAGAGCTGGGGACACCCGGCTCCTCGCCGTGTGGTGGGATGAAGGTGACACAGTCGCTGCCAGCCCCAGGTAAAGGAGCCTTTGCCGCTTGCGAGAAGACAGCGGTTGACTTCATTTGCTTTGGAAACGACTGAGTCACTTCTGATCACCCCCATGCAATCCCAGTGCTGGGTTACTGGAAGTGCCCACGACTGTGGAGCAGCCTCCAGGGAGATTTCCTGGTGCTTTGGCACAGACACAGAGCGCCGCAGTCCCTGTTCTCCACCACCCGTGGCCGTGCGGTGCTGCCACACCACAACAGTGAGGAGACTCAGGCATCCCACCCGCTCTGGCCAGCCACCACCATCCCCAGCACTGCACAGCCCTGTGCTGGTCCAGGTGGGGAGCTCAGAGAGGGTGGATGGTCCTGGACTGGCCAGAGCTTGTGTCAGTCTGACCTCATTTGTTCCCCACTCGCTGCTGCAGAACAGAGTGATGGCCCCCGGCGCTGGCAGGAAGGGCAGGGACCCAGCCCTGGGCAGCAGGACAGGCACCACTGTCTGTCCCAGCTCGTCCTCACTGGAGGGAGCGCAGGACCAGCTCAGGAAGATGGAAGTGGCTGGGCACCACCTGAGCTGGTCCCCACTGCTCCCCATCACACCCCGCACTGCACGGGGTGCTTTGAGGGAGCTGCACCCAGAGAGGAGCCTTTGCAGACCCCACCTGGCCATTTCCACAGCGGGGACCAGCCTGGCCACCTCTGACACTGGGCTGCTCCTCGCAGCTGCGGGCAGGACCCTCGGCACCAAATAAACTTGGCCCTGAGGGGCCGCTGCCAGCCCCAAACCAGACCCCATCTCCCCAGCCCGCCGCCCCCGAGCGGGGCCGGAGCCACCTGCACTGCCCGAGGAGCCGGGGGCCGGGGTCACCGCACGGGGAGCGGCTGCGTTCCGGCCGAGCAGCACCCGACGAGGCTCCTGGCGACCACGGCTGGCGTTTAATTTACTGACAGTCTGTTGATCGAGTCTATTTGTGTTTCATTGCTAATTAATTTTTTGTTCATTTTATTTACTACGATTTTAGGATCGCTTATCTTAGCTTTATTTGTTACCGTCTGTGTCTTGGTGTCTTGCGTGTGATTTCTGTTTCTTTGTTAACTACGTCCTTCTTATGTATTTTTACTTTATTCGTTGTCAATTATCCGTGTGCTTGGGCGGTTTATTTATTTTTATTAATTATTTCATTGTTTATTTTTACTGTATTAGTAATTAGTTGTTGATTTATTTTATTTACTTTCCTTTCATTTATTGTTGTTTATTTCCTTATCACATTTCTTTTCATTACGTTTTCATTTGCATTTTCTAGGACACCACATTTTGTTTTTATTTTACGCATTTATTATCAACTCATTGTTTGTACGCTTATTTTATTTCTTTTCGTTTGATTTTCATTTGCATTTTCGAGGATTTTATTTTATTTATTTTTATTAGTTAATTGTTTGGGGGTTAGATTTTGTTTTATTTGGTTTTATTTCATTTTATTTCACTTCATTTTATTTCATTTATGTTCTAATTTTTTAACTTTCATTTCATTTTATTTCACTTCATTTCATTTTATTTCATTTCATTTTTATTTTAATTTTTAACTTTCATTTTATTTCACATCACTTCATTTTATTTCATTTCATTTTTATTTTAATTTTTAACTTTCATTTATTTCACTTCATTTCCTTTTATTTCACTTCATTTTTATTTTAATTTTTTAAATTTCATTTCATTTTATTTCACATCATTTCATTTTATTTCGTTTCATTTTTATTTATTTGTTTAACTTTCATTTTATTTCACTACATTTTATTTCAATTCATTTTTATTTTAATTTTTTAACTTTCATTTCATTTCACTTCATTTTATTTCACATCATTTTCATTTTAATTTTTCACTTTCATTTTATTTCACATCACTTCATTTTATTTCATTTAATTTTTATTTTAATTTTTTAACTCATTTTATTTCACATCATTTCATTTCATTTTTATTTTAATTTTTTAACTCGTTTCATTTTATTTCACTTCCTTTTATTTCATTACATTTTTATTTTAATTTTTACTTTCATTTTATTTCACTTCATTTTATTTCACTTCATTTTATTTCACTTCATTTTTATTTTAATTTTTTAACTCTCGTTTCGTTTCATTTCACTTCCTTTTATTTCATTTCATTTTTATTTCACTTTAGTCTGTAAAACGTCAGTCCATTGTATTGCCCATCATGTCATTTTCTATCTCGTCTCGGTTCCACTCCCGCTCTCCAGCATTGCAGACCCCCCCCACGGGGTTCTCCCACCGTCAGAGCAGCAGCCGCGGTTCACTCCTTGGCTTCTCGCGGCCAGCAGCTGCGGCAGGCAGGAGCCCTGCTGTTAACGCGACCCGCAGCCTCGCTGGGGCTCGCTGAAGACACCGGGCTGCTGTCACGAGCACCGCGAAGAGCAGCCCCAGCGCACCCACCCCCCCCCGCAGCTCTCTCTACCCTCAGCCGGTGTTTCAGGGCTGCTGTCAGTCCCCCGTCTCACCACCAACCACACCTGCGGGTCCAGTGAGGAGGGGACCGGCAGATCCCGAGGGCAGCCCCATCCCTGGCCGTGGCTGGAGGCACTTCTGGGCTGGGGGAGCTCTGTGTGTCCACCACAGGCTGCTCCTGCACCCGGGGTCCAGCATCACCCCCCTGCTCTGGTACTTGTGTCGCAGCACCCTGTATCCTGGTAGCACCAAACCTCCAGGTCCAGCTCAGGACCTTTTGCAGAGCTGTGTGCAGCCTGCAGCTCTCGGGACCCATCCTTGGGCCTTTCTGGGAAGAGGGTTTTGGGGTGTCCTGGACAGGGGAGGCAGGTGACTAGGCAGGAGGTGAGGGTCTGGGGGTGGGCAGTGCTGCCCACACCCCGTGTGTGTGCATGAGCACCCCGTGTCAGGGCATCCCCACTGACCCTGCTGCCTTCTGCCAGTCCTAGGGCCCAAACAGAACCAGCCAGAGAGCAGCATGACTCCCCTGCACCCCATCCTGGCTGCACCCCCTCTTTCAGAGCCTTCACTCGGGGGTTTCCCAGCTCAGCAGCACCAGGGACCTGGTGACAAGGGCTCTGTGCCCACTCTGTGCATCCCCCAGGGTTAGGACAGCCCAGGTCACTGATGGAAGTGGGTGAGGGGGTGCTGGGAGCCCAGTGGTGGCCAAGCTGGGCAGTGCCAGGCTGGGCAGTGCCAGGCTGGGGTGTCCCCCCCCCGCCATGCTGCTCCTCACATCCAGCCTCTGTGTGGAGGGTGGAGCCTCATCACCAGACCCAGGAGCTGTGACATCCAGTCTGGCAGAGGCAGAGCCCACCAGCATCAGGCAGGGACAACCACAGCTGGGTCTGGACCACCCAAGCGGGACTGAGCACCCTCTGCAAAAGAGGGTCCCCAGGGATCCACGAGCAGGACGGGACTGGGGAAGGAAGAGCGACGCAGGATTAGGAAGAGGGTGCTGGGTGACCCCTGGGAGTTGGGGTCTGGATGCAGCCCCCCTCTTGCAGGGCCATGTAGAAGAACCTGGGGTGCCCCCAGCCCCTCAGGGACTGAGCAGGACACACGTGGATGGGGCAGCACAGGGTTGGATCGAGCTATGTGGGTCTCATGGAAGCCCCCCAGCACCTGCATGCGGCTGGTCCTGCTGTTCCTGTTCCTGATGCTTCGGGTAAGTGTCCCCGGGGGACTGTGGGTCTGTTGTGGGGAGCGGGTGGGTGTCAAGCATGTGGTCTCCTGCCTGTGACAACCGCTTAGGGGTCTGGGCAGCCCTAGACAGGAGGCAGCTCTCCCCAGCTTGTCTCCATCCCTGTCCCCATCCCTCATGCTGCCTGATCTGGGGGTCACACCAAGCCACAGTCCTGTGAGCTGATGACCCCCCTGTGCCCACTCCAGTAGTTTCATTACTTCTCAGGGAGGTTATGGATGATGCTGGGATTCCCGTGTACTCCCTGGGGCTGGGATGATGTTCAGGGTCTGGCCAGGGCAGCCGGTAGAGCTCCCACGGCATTCAGCTCCAGGGGCTGCTCTAGGGCATCCCCAGGGAGGGTGACCCTGCTCTGGGACCATCCCCTCCATCCTCCTGTGGGTGCTGGGGGGGGACTTTGCTCACATCATCCTACACACCCCAAAGGAGCCCCAAACCTCAAGAACCTGGAGGAGCATCCTCCGGCGTGAAGGGTGGGATGGCTGGAGGGTTCAAGGGTCAGAGACCCTGGGTGGGATCTCCTCATCCCAGGCAGAGACATGGGGTCAGTCAGCACTGAGCCCTAGCTGGAGTGGAGGAACCACAGTGGTTCCCAGAGTCTGGCAGCCAAACCCATCCCAAACCAGAGAAATGACTTCAGTAGCAACTGCAGGTGTGAGCTCAGCTTTGGGCAGAAAGGGAAGGGGAAGGAGGAAGGGGAAGAGGGAAGGAGGAAGGGGAAGGGAAAGGAAAGAAGAGCACCAGAGATTTTCAGGTCTTTATAAAGAGAGTGATGGCAACAGGGCCATTCCCGGGTGGGGAAACTGAGGCACAGAAGCCCTGAATCAAGCTCAAGAAGGAGCAACTGCAGTCACCTGCTCCTGTGCTCCAGCTGCCAGGCTGCAGCCCCATAAATAATAAAACCCAGCAGCTTTGCAGATGCAAGGGGCTGCAGCACCTCTGCCTTGCCCAGGTTGCTGTCAGTGCTGGGACCAGCAGCCACCACCTCTTGCCAGCTGGGAATTTCCTTGTAAATCCCCTGTTCAGCAGGAAAAGGAAATTAAATCTCCTGGGGGAGGTGAAGAGACCCCAGAGGACACAGTGGTCAGGACAGGGCTCAGCAGATGGATGCTCTAATGCCCCAAACTCCCCTCCAGGCTCCACTTCCCACCCTCATCCCTCTTTCTCTGCAGCTTTTCTATCCCTGCCTGCACATCTAAATCCATCAGAAACCACATCCCATGTCTTGGTCCAAAAACCCTGCCCCAGACATGGGTGTGGGATGCTGCAGCCTCCCATTGGATTCCCCTGGGGGCATGGATCCTTGGGTATGGGTATGGATCCTTGGGGACGGGCAGGGATGCCCAGGAATGTGCAGGGATGCTCAGGAATGGTCATCAACCCTTGGGAATGGGCGTAGATGATGGGGAATGTCCATGGACACTTGGGAAGGGGCATAGACACTCAGAAATGGGCATGGATCTTTGGGAACGGGCAGGGACCCTCCAGAAAGGACATGGAAGCTTTTAGGCATCATCTGAGCCTCAGCCTCCCAGGTCTGGAGCTGGAAGCCAAGGCACAAACCCCAAAGTCAGAGCACGCTGGTCAGTCCTACCCCAGGGCACTGAGCCACTGTAGTCCTTGCTTTTTGAGAGCTGTGGGGTCTGCACTGACTGCCTGGGGTCTCAGCACTCAGAAGCTTTGAGGAGGTCCACGGGTGCGTTTCGCAGCATCTCCCCAAACTGCAGGGGAACAGGAGGAGGCTGAACTCCAGTGACTGCTGCCAGCGCCTCCAGTTAAAATGCACCAGCTGGCCAAACCTGGCCAGCGAGACAAGGATTAGACAAACCCGAATTTGTGGGGTTTTGAAATCTCCACTTCCATGGTCTCAGACTTTGGAGGTGCTCACCTCCATCTTGCTGGTGGGACTGGCCTCTCCATCTCTGAGCTTGGCTCCTCTGCACGGCACCCACGTCCCAACCGGGCGCTGTCCTTAGCCATCACCGAATGGGACTGGAAATCAGCAGAAGTGGCTCTTTGTGGAGTTTATGAGGCAAAAAAGCCAAGGAGGTGTCAGAATCCAAAGCGCTGTCATGTAGATGGGCTTCCCTGGGGATGGCTGCAGCAGCAATAGGGACTGTTGGCTGGCACCCGGCATGCTCTGGTCTTCTACTGCCCTGCACCCTACTGCCTGCTCTCTCCCCCTCCCCAGGTGCAAGCAACACACCCCGACTGCTCCATCATCCTCTATTTCCAAGAGCTAGAAGCTGCATGTCTGGAAGTTACCAGGAGTGAAAACCAAACGCCAGCCCACCCCAGGCAGCGAGGTAAGAGGGAGCTGCAGGTCTGGCTTGAGGCTCATCTCCCTCCTGAGATTTGCTGAGAGGGATGATCCAGGGTTGGAGACCACATGGATGAGGGAAAGCAGGTATTTGTGGGATGATGGAGAACTGCAATAAGGCAGAGGCTAAGGAGCACCCCTGGAGAGCCCCAAAAAATCCTGCTGCAGGCAGAGGGAGGGTTGAGGGGGGTACAGGTGGGCTGACAGATGCCAACAACCACAGGGGCTGAGTCCCACCAGGTTTCTGGTGTTTCATAGATTCATAGAACATGTTGGGCTGGAGGGGACTTCCAAAGGTCATCCAGTCCAACCCCCCAACACCAAGCAGGGCCAGCACTCACCAGACCAGGTTGCCCATAGCCCGATGCAGCCTGGCCTTGAAGGGCTCCAGGGCTGGTGCCTCCACCTCCTCTCTGGGCAGCCTGTTCCAGGGATCCCCCACCCTCAGATTAAACAGCTGCTTTTCCTCACATACAATCCAAGCCCCCCCTGCTCTGGTTTAAAACCGTTGCCCCTCACCCCATCACTACACTCCCTTGTGACAATGTGGTCCATGCCCCAAGCAGGACCCCCTGCCCCACCCTCATCCCCCCAGCACGGATGCACCAGGACCAGGCTCTGCAGGTGATGCAGAGCCCTGTCCATCAGCACACGGTGAGTGTCACCACCTCTTGCCTCCTTGCCTTCCCAGTTCAGAGGGTTTTCATGCTGAACATGCTCTGAGCAGCTTACCTTTGCTGCGTGCAGGACTTTTAAATTAACTGATTGGGGGGGGGGGGGGAACATCTCTGAAGTGCTGCTTTTGTAGCTTTCTATTTTAAGTCCCATCTCAATTCCCATTCGAAATCAAATTCTGGGTAAAAATTATCACCTAGCGAACAAGAAATGTGTCACTCAACCGGCTCCATCTGATGGGAAGGTGAGAACGAAGCATCTGGGTAGAAGCACGTTAAGGTTCACGGTTGCTTTAGCAGCGGTGCAGAGGTGTGGGGTGTCACCCAGCTCAGCTGAGAGCAGCCAGGCTGCTGGGAACAGGTCTGGTTTGCAGCCCTGATGGTTCCAGCCTGGGTACCAGGATAGGGTGGGGATTTAGCTGCTGGACAGCAGCACAGGAGAAAGGGACCTGGGGTCCTGGTGGCCAGCAGGATGGCCAGGAGCCAGCAATGGGCCCTGGTGGCCAAGAAGGCAAATGGCATCCTGGCCTGAGATCATTCTCAACATCAACACCAGGTGCAGAAGGACCTGTGGAAAGCGAAGCACTAATC
>JAOXOE010031030.1:0-12365 GCA_028565055.1 Phoeniculus purpureus
TAGCAGTTAGATACTAGGACAAAGGTTGGACTCGATGACCCTGGAGGTCCTTTCCAGCCATGATGATTCTGTGAAAAGGATTTTTTGTGTCAGAGACAGGAGGAAAATGCTGAGCTTTGGTTTTCATTTAAACTTTTTAATCAAAAAACATTTAACACGAAGCATTGCAGTGATATGAGAGAATAAACAAAGATAAGACTGGCTTTGTTTTCATAACTGCCGAGGGATTTATTTCTACATGGGAGCAAAACAACAGGAGTTTCCCTTCTGTCTAATAGAAATAGTTTCCATGAGGTAGTATTTGATTGGGTTTTTTATTGAGTCCTACCTTTGAGAGTATAAGCAAAAGGAAACTGTGCTAGGAGGACCAAGATCAATGGCACATGAAGTGGTTTAATGAGTAGGATTAAGCTGTTGATGCAAATGAAATCTTTCCATACCCACTGTAAGAGACCTAAGTGAGAACCAAAATCACTACTCAATTGCTCCTGCAGCAGGACATAGCTGGTGTTTAGAAACTGAAGTCTACATATCCTTTTGAGAAGAAAAGGAAGCCTATAAATGCTGTGTGTGGGGCTGTCATTGGGGTTATTCCTTGCAGGGATCTCTAGAAAAATCCAGGCATATTCAAGCTGGGAGGAGGTAAAGCTTTATTTCCAACTCAATAAATAAAGAAAAGCTATTTGGAAACTTAGGAGGTTCAGTCATGGAAGTAAGGCACAAGGTGCAGTGAGAACCAGGCTCATCTCCTGAATAAGGGCACACCAGAGGGCTGCCAGAGCTGCTTCTGTGTTGTTGCTGTCTCTCAGGTAACTTACAGTTCTGTTCCTCTGCGCAGTCTGGATGCAGTGTGGCTGTAAGGACAAGTCACTAGCCCTGTTCTGTCCTGTGTGCTAAAATGGTCACTTCAGAGTTCAACTGAAAAATGAACTCCTGTGCAGCCCAGACCTGACTGTGGTTTCAGCTGTGAGGTGTCTGCAACTGGGCGATGACAGCAGGGTGCTGAAAGCAGAGTGAGGCTCTCTGAGCTCCAGGCCAGGGCTGGTTTGTAGCCCTACAGCAGGCAAAGCTGCTCGTGCTGTTCGTGTGCAGGTTGTGTTGTATGAATATACTCAGAGCATCTTGGTTTCTGACAATATGGAGTGACCTGGAAATAATAGCATGGATTCTGGTGCTTTTGTCTGAAGCGATGAGCAGCTCCTCTGCTGGCTCAGCTCCTGCTGCTCTGGCAGGGACACGCTCCCCCAGCACTGCTCTGCCCGTCACTGTGAGGTCACTGATGGTACATCCTGCTCAGGACAAAACCTACCCTGCATGCCTGAGAGAAGCTTTGACAATAAACCTTTTAAGAGAATTTATTATGAAAACACAGCATGGCTAAGACCCTGAAAACAGTGGACTTGGATCCACTTGAAACGTGGCACTCTCATCAGTCTTAAAAGCCTGAACAAATTCAAAATATACAGAAACCATCTGTACTGAAACTTGTTGATTGGATGTGTCAGCTCTTTTTGGAGAGAGCAAAATCGTTTATTTGGGGCTATTTTTGGTCCCCATTCTGAGCTTCAACACGATCTCTCTACTCTTGTAAGTCTATAGAGCTTTTTCGTTCTGGCTTAGTGTCAATAGTCTCTGTAAGTTGAGCACTGAGGAGTTGGTCAAGGTCTCTCCTCTGCATCTTGTGGTCACACTGGGTTCATGCTGCTTTTCCTAGTCTACACGAGAGCATGTACTGTAGAGCTGGAACTTCCAGCAGTCCCCAGGTACTACCTGACCATCATCTCTAAGCCACTGGGAGGGAATCTCCAGAGCGATTTTATATGGGATGGCTTATGCATCACCACTTGTGATGGTCTGCTATAGATTACTGGTCTGGAGAACTGAGCTTTCTGAAGAGAAACGATATGCTCCCAAGGGTAGGAACAGAAGGAATGTCACCTCCTTTCAAGTCTGTGCTTGGACTCTTTAAGAGAATTATTTAATTAAAAATCCACTGAATTAGTAATGGCCAGGTCATTCGTTTTGACTCCCCTAAATCATTCTTGATGCTTCTGAAGTCATAATTGCAGACGAGTATGAATACTGCTGGGTCCGTTCCTGAAAGGCTGAGCAAAAACAAGGTTTCTTTTCTGAGGGGCTGCATCTTCATCTTAGCATTCTGCATCCTCTCAGGTGCTGCCTTTCCTTGGTTTCTGGTTTTGCCTGCTTGATTTGCAGATGACACCAAGCTGGGAGGGAGTGTCAATCTGCTGGAGGGTAGTCAGGCTGTATAGAGGGACCTTGACAGACTGTATCGATGGGCTGAGGATAATCATGTGGGTTTCTATAGTGCCAAGGTCCTGCACTTTGGTCACAACAATCCCATGCAGTGCTACAGCCTCGGGGAAGTGTGGCTGGAAGACAGTCTGGCAGAAAAGGATCTAGGGGTTCACATGGACAAGTGGCTAAATATGAGCCAGCAGTGTGGCCAAGAAGGCCAATGGCATCCTGGACTGTGCATCCAGCAGGAGTAGAGAGGTGATTGTCCCCCTATACTTAGTAGTGGTGGGGCTGCATCTTGACTATTGTGTCCAGTTTTGGGCACCTCAGTACAGGGGAGACATCAAGGTGCTGGAGCGAGTGCAGAGGAGGGCAGCAAGGCTGGTGAAGTGCCTGGAGAATAAGTCTTATGAGGAGAGATTGAGAGAGTTTGGGCTGTTCAGTTTGAGGAAGAGGAGGCTAAGAGGAGACCTCATTGCTGTCTACAGCTACCTGAAAGGCCATTGTAGAGATGTTGATGTTGGTCTCCTCTCACATGTAATTAGCAACAGAACCAGAGGGAAGGGCTTCAAGTTTTGACAAGATAGGTTTAGATTAGACATCAGGAAAAAACTCTTTGTGGGAAGAGTGGTCAGGCACTGGAATGGGCTGCCCAGGGTGGTGGTTGAGTCCCCATCCCTGGATGTGTTCAAAAGTCGCTTAGATGTAGTGTTGGGGGATCTGGTCTAGGAGTGACCTTGTAGAGTAGGGTTGATGGTTGGACTCAATGATCCCAAGGGTCTTTTCCAACCTGAATGATTCTGTGATTCTATTGCAAGTACTTTTCCAGTTGCAGTAAAAACATAAGATGAGGACAGCTTATGTGAATACAGTACAGACACAGGGAAGAGGAGAATCATCCTGTCCACTTGTTAGAGGACTTGTCACCTCTTCTTGTGCTTTCCTCTTCCACCAGGGCATTCACTGATGTGCAGTGGCACCACTGCTTTAACTTTGCAGCTGACTGTGACCCAGTTACTTTATCGTACTGAGCAAAGAAGGGGCACAGCAGCAAGTTCTCAGTGCTCGAAGGAAGATGGGTCTTGGCTGAGTGCAAACTGCATGCGCATAAGGGCAGAAGTAGCATCTTCCACTTAGCTGCCAGCCTTTACTTACGTCAAAGGTTTTTAATGGCATTTTAACTTGTGTGGCTCACTGCGCTGGCTGGAGTATTGATCCTTTTTGTTTGTCAGGCAGCAGAGAGAGATGGAAGGTTCTGAACTTCACAAGGAGGTTGAGCTGTAGTGATGGATATCGATTATCTTTAACTGTGCTCCTGTTTCCAGAGTCCTGGAGAGCTGAAGCCTCCTTTGCAGTGGGCTGCTCCTGAAGACTACCTACAGTAAAAAGTTCTAGTTTTGCTTCAGGGCTTCCTCTCACCCTGGCTCTCACAATGGTTTAGACATCTCTGGAGACTGTGTAGTGCCATCCCCTCGCTCAAAACAGGATCACATAGGGCAGGTGGCCAGTTGAGTCTTTAGTGTCTCCAGGAATCCATCACTTCTCTGGGCCACATGTTTCAGGCTGTGACCACTCCTGCAGGAAAAGAAGTTTTATATTTTAATATAAAATTTGTATCTTTTTTTGTTGTCCTTTTATCAGACTCCACTGAGCAGAGTCTGGCTCTGTCTTCTGCACCCCCTCCCATCAAGGTTGTGTATGCACTGTTAAGATCCCCCGAGCCTTCTCCAGGCTGAGCAGAGTTTGCCCAGGCTCTCCTTGTGTGTTGGGTACTCCAATGCCTTAATAATATCTGGCCTTTTTCTGGACCCGCTCCAGTCCATCCTTGTTGTCCTTGAGGTCTTATTTGCATTGGTTGTCACCTCAGTCCTGCGTGAGTCCTGACTAACTTAATGATCGTCTTTCTCCCTGTGGCTAGCTGAGCTACTGGTATCGCACCTGAAGCTTTATCTGTCAAGTACTTTCTTTGTCAAAGGAGTTATGTAGGTGAAATTTTCTTCTGAAAACACAAAGCAGAAGCAAATCCTTCCTGCCTTGGTTAGCTGACTGTTGGATCACTGCAGGACTCATGAGTTGCTTCCTCTTGATGAAGTGAGCACTTCATCCAGAGGAAACTCCTGTGGAGACAAGAGTAGGTTGGAATTGCTATGAGCTGATCTTGTAGCTGGAGTTTCACTGTTGGTGACAAATGTCTGTACGGAGAGTTTGGTGTCCTGTACTAGGCACTGGTGAGGTCTCACCTTGAGTACTGGGGGCAGCTCTTCAAAAAAGGAGTATCAGGGGCTGGAGCAGGTCCAGAGGAGCTATGAGTCTGGAGAAGGGACTGGAGGGACAGTCTGATGAGAAGAGCCTGAGGGAGCTGGGGGTGTTTAGCCTGGAGAAAAGGAGACTCAGGGGGAACCTTCTCCCTCTCTACAACTCCCTGAAGGGAGGTTGTAGTTGGTGGGGGGGGGTCGGTCAGCCTCTTCTCCCATACAACCAGTGCCACGATGAGTGGGCAGGGTCTGAAGCTGCCAGAGGAGGGTCAGGTTGGATGTTAGAAGGCCCTTCCTCACAGAAAGGGGGATCAGACCCTGGAATGAACTGCCCAGGTCAGTGTTGGAGTTGCCATCCCCAGAGGTGTATAAGGACAGACCAGCTGTGACCCTGAGTGCCCTGGTCTGGCCAATGTGATGCTGTTAGGGCTTGGGCTGGGCTGGATGAGCTCAGAGGGCTTTTCCAGCCTCAATGATTCTGTGATTCTATAAAACTCTGAAACAGCGTTTGATTCTTCTAGGTTGAGATCTGCACATTAAGGGGTGTTCAGTCTGTTTTCCAGGGTTTTTTGTGCGTTCCTGCTGCACATTTCTGCACTTGCTAAACATACCAGAGGGAAGTGGGAGCATTAACATCTGGACAGTGTTGGATCTGCTTTTCTGAGAGCAATGCCAGATACTGGCTTGTTGTGCCACAGCCTCAGGCATACGCCCAGTGTGCATGTGAGGGATCTGGCTGCACGAATAGTTTATGCAATGATGAAGCCTTGCCTGAAGTATCTCTTGAAAACACTGACACTATGTGCTCTTTGATCAAGCTTTGTACGTGGGTTCTGTACTGCATACACTGAGACTCATTCAGCCTCTCTATTTATAGCCCTCAATAAGTAACGAGTTGTGGCTCTGCAGGCATCTACCATATTGGACACAACAAGCTACAGTCTCAGTGCTGTAGGACTGTAATTATTAATCCCAGAAACCTGTGTGAGAGGAACCTATGCATGCTGCTTAGAACAAGCAGTTGTAAATAAATTCCATGGATAACCCAGTTTAAACACAGCAAGCCTCCACTTCTTAGCCCATGGTGCACATAGGGTGTTGATCTGGCTGTTGTTCTTACCTAGCTATTGAGCTTGATACAGGGCTTTCTCTTGTGAGCACTAATACAGACCGCTTGCTTTGTGTCAAAGCACCTGAGATAGCAAGACTTGGGGACATTTTACAAGGAGACTCTGAAAGTAGATAGAAACTTGAGGGGTGTTGGGGGGGAGGTGTGGTGTTGATAAGGAGTGTTGTTCCAACCCAGGTGCAGGACCTTGCACTTGGTCTTGTTGAACCTTATGAGGTTCACATGGCCCCACGTCTCCAACTTGTTCAGGTCCTTCTGGATGACCTCCTGTCCCTCTGGCTTATTAACAGCACCACTCATCCTAGTGTCACCTGCAAACCTGTTGAGGGTGCACTCAATCTTGCTGTCTGTATCACTGATAAAATATTGAACAGTACACATTCCCATACGGACCCCTGAGGGACACCCCTTGTCACTGCTCTCCATCTGGTCTTCTAGCCGTTGACAACTACCCTCGGTATTCGACCATCCAATTCCTTATCCACTGAACAATCTCCACATCAAATCCACAACTCTCCAACTTGGTGAGTGGAGTGTTGTAGGAGACCATGTCAAAGGCCTTGCAGAAGTCCAGATAGATGTCCACTGATGTAGTCACTCTGTCATAGAAAGCCACTAGATTCACCAAGCAGGATTTTCCCTTAGCGAAGCTCTGCTGGCCGCCTTTCATGACCACCTTGACCTCCATGTGCCTTATTAGACCTTCTAGGAGAATCTGATCTATGATCTTCCCAGGCACAGAGGTCCTGCTCTGTTTCTCTCTTCTGCAAAGCCTAAATACGAGGGAGAAGCTTGTGTGTGTTGCTAAGCACTGTCTATAAGATAACCAAAAGGAAAACATAGACCACAACATTGCTTCAAGTACCATTGCTACAAGGGACACAGGAAGAGCTCTGACTTCCAATGCAAGTTGGAATTTCCTGGCTCTCAGCAGGAACCTGATCCAGGATCTCAAAGCCAGGTGACTGGGAGAGCCTTAAAGGATTTTTTGAGTTGAGCAGCAGCTGTATGTACGGAGTCAGTATCTCACATGGGTTGATGTGAAAAACATCGTGTGAATTCACACATTGTGCAGCGTGGGGACTCACAGTGCAGCAAGAAGAGGAAGGTGCTAGCGTTTTGTCTTACAACATGCAGTATATTGTGCTAAGGCAGCAGCTGGTGAGAAGTGCCTCAGGTCAGGTCCTGCACTGTATTGGGATTTATTCGGTGGGTGATGCTGTTTGTGCTGCTGTGCAGAAGGTCTTTCCTGCTGTGAGAAGTAGGCAAATGATGGTGAGACCTTCTGATGAGACTGAACACATTGCATGTTCTTTGCTTCTGACAGGATCTTCTACCTCCAAAGCAGAGCTGATATGAGTGTGTAAACTTCAGCTCTATCAAAATGAGGGAGGAGAAACTAAATTTTAACCTCTTTTCATCATCAGTTAACACTCAGCTCTTTGTACAGGAGAACTTAGGATGAAGTAGCTGGTTCCCCCCCTTCAGCAGCATGAGAGAGCAGGAGTGACAGAAGTGTGGTGATCAACAACTGAGAGCACTAATATCTCAATGGGCAACTATTCATTCTCTGAGTGTTTGCCCATGGCCCCGAGAAGGGAGCTGGGTGTAAATGCAGTGCAGCAGAGCACCCTGTAGTCACACGACTCCCCTGCGGTTTGTTGAAGTAAAAAGTCTGTATTTGGCACCTCCTAGGCTGTTGTTATGGTTGACACATCCACAGCAGAGCAGCGTTGTTCTGATCAGAAGGGCAGTGGGTGAGAAAGGCAGAGACCTGTTTTTAGCATTCAGACATGCATAACGTTTGTTCTTGAGATTCTTCGCTCCAGTGAGAAGGCAGAGGGCCATTGGACTAGTTGTTTTGCACAAGTATTGAAAGAATTACTCGATTGGACTTCAACACAGCATTGCTGAACATCACACAAGGTGTGATCCCTGGTTACAGCATCTGCCTCTTCCATAGCTAGCCGGCTACTGACCAGTAATAGCAGAGCAGGAACATCTCTGTTACTCTGCTCAGTCCTCTAGTTCGTGTGAGATCCTGCATGCTCCTACAAAGAGAAAATGCCCTTACTGTTCCAAAAATAGTAGGGAATCCTGCTTATCTGATCTTCTGCGCTCTCCATTTGAATGTATCTGGAAACATCAGGGACTACAGCCAGATATTTCCACCTGAACACATTGGAAAATATTCATAGTTGGAGAGTTAATGGAGGTGAACCTAGGTAGTCATACTGGCAGGCAGACCTTATGCCTAGCATGCCTTCTGGTACTGCCAGGCCACCCTGCACTTCCTCCAAGCCAGGTCATCAGATGTGAGCAGAGGAAGGAATAGCAGAATGAATGCTGGATCTATTCACCTCATGTCAGGGTATTTTCACAGCTTGCTACTACAGGGAACTTCTCAGCTTCATGCCAAGAACAGTCAGAAGATAAGAAACTTCAGAAGCAGTGAGGGAAGCTGCATCCTGCATCTCAGAACCCAGCTCTGCAGGGTTCTTCCTCTGGTGCATGGATCTGTGGGAGGAGTTCCTCTCTCTCTTCCTGTGCATCTTGCACCTCGTGAGAGCACATTTCAATGCTTTTAATGAGATATTTGTTTGTTGGAGTTTGCTCGGGTGTTTTTTCTTCTGTAAAATGCACAGAGAGAGGCCGGTACAGGCTCTTTCTGATGCGGTCTGGTTATGTGTCCATCGTGATATATAAACATCACCAGATTGAACTGAGGCAGCTCCTGTCCTGGCATAACGACTGTCCTACGCACTTCAGATCCCCCCGTAAGAGGGCAGGACAGGACATAATCCGCCCCTGCTGTGCTCCCTACTTCTAAGTGCTTCGATGCGTTTCATCACTTCAGCTCTTTCAGTGATGTTTATTTGTTAATCTGCTTTCCAGATCTTGTCACAGACCAGCGATCCGTATTAGAGTGGGATTTGCAACTGGAGCTTCCCATAGCCCGAGTTTGTGAACTTTGCATTGCATAGTTGATTAAAAACGAACACAAAAAAGCTTTATTGTTTTGCTGAAGGTTCTGATGCAACAGTCTGTTCCCTGGTGCTTGTAGTCTGTGTCTGTGTGCATGAGGGAACAGATTGCAAGGTGTCCCAGTTTGGAACAAGTCTGAGGGCAAAGACTTGGTTAGGACTTTCCCTCCCCCCAGTTCAACTCCTCCTAAGAGAGAGAGAGAAGCGACAAATAAGCCAAAAAAAGCAGCCAGGAGCAAGTGAAAGAGAAAACCTGAGGCAAGCCACCTTGTGATGAAGAGTAACCCCCCCCAAAACTCCTGCCACCATGACAAGCTACCACCCAGGTACCTCCCAAGCAACCTGACGAGAGAAATGCAGGCAGCTCCCAGCAGCTCAGAGCGAGGTGGGGGGGGTAAAAAACAGGGGGGAACAGGCAGCCCAGCAGCTTGTAGCAGGCACAGGGGTCCAGGCTAGTGTTCAGGGAGTGAAGGGATGAAGGAGAAGCTCCCCTGTTCACCCCAAAGCAGAGTCCTTTTATCAGGCTGAAGGGTAGGGGGAACGACCCTGCCATCTGAACCTTGGGTTTCAAATTTTGAAAGCCTTCAGCTCGTGCAAGAGCTCTGGCTACTCTTTTCCTAATGGGCCATTGAGATTAGCAGTATCTGGGCTGATAGCTCTTAACGACTCAGCCTCCCTGAGCAGCATTCTTTCGCTATCTGGGATCGGTTTTTTCTTCTGCCTCCTTTACGGTCACAACAGATGTTGTTTTGGGAATAAAAGGAAAGACAAGGTGATAGCCAGACTCTATTCTCCTAGAACAGAAAGGGTTTTCAGTTTGTGCAGAAATTTGCAAGCTTAAGCACATCATCTTATTTTTGTGATCTGAGCCAGCTGTTCTGCCTGAGAAAGCTGCTGCTTCCTTCAGGGTTCTGTGACCCTGGCACAGACTGGTCGCCTTGCAAATACTGGCACATTGGGGGTTACAGTGGCTGGTGTTAAATCAAGAAGCGTCAAAGCAGCAAGCTGGAATTTGCTGTTTGTGTTTGATAGAGCCAAGTACTGGAAAATGATCTGTAAACTTGGCCTTTAATTGTCATGACAAGTGCAATGAAAGCTGCTCAATATTTATTATTAAATTCCATTATCTATTTATTATTAGGGACAATTTATTAAATGAAATGCATCCTACTTCTCTCCCTTTCTGGGAAGATAGATCCCTCGATTAGTGATAGCACGTAGCATATTGCTGTCCTGGGTACAGCTCATGAGAGCCTTGGATGGCTTTTGTCTGCAGGACAAACCATTTAACCATAATGGAGTGAATGAAATATAATCAGAGCCAGTTGTCAGGCAATTTTCCACGTTAGAAATTGGGGAGAACCTGAAGAAGACGTATTTTTCCCTTAAAAAGCCATTTTTGTATAGGTTTTCTTGGAGCAAATGGACTTTTGCAGATGTTCCTAACCTGATGTGGTGATGTTAGGTCATAGGCTGGGCTTGATCATCTCAGAGGTGTTTCCAGCCTCAGCGATTCTATGTGATTATGAAGGGGTCTTTCCAGATTAGGGAACCTTTCAGGGAAGGAGGGACAACTGGCTGCTTCTAGCTCACCTCTCTGGCAGGATGGAAGTGTAGAACACTTACTTTTGATTGAGACAACCTCTGAGGCACATGTCAAGTGATTATAGTAAGGATGCTCATTGTTTGGGTAGCATAGCAGGAAAGGTGAGGAAATCACTGGGAACTTGGGTGTAGGTTCTGGTGGGCTGTGGTAGAAACTGAAGGCAGTTAGCAAATGAACCTTTTTGTAAAGGTAACGAAGGTCGGGATCTGCTGTCCTTACGTGGCTTCTTTCAGCACAGGTAGACAGACACCTCTCCTGATGCTGCAGTGGAAAATTTGCCATGGTGCAGAAGCAGGAAATGCCAAATGCAGAAATGTCATCATCCCTCTTGTAGGATGCCAGCTTGGCAAATGCTGCGAGTCCAACTCCATTATTTAGCAGCACGGGGTACTGGACACACAAGGTACTTTGCCCAGCCATCACCTGCTCAGTTACACGTTGCAGCTCTCACTAGTTTCACACAGACAGGGGTTTTCACCCGGTGTCTGGTGTCTCCAGTGCCATGTGTTTGATGGTAGCAGCTACAGTAGGCATCTGGAGCTGTTCAGAAACACTTTTACCAGGCAGAATTTAAGGGTTGGAAGGCCTGTTTGGTAGGAGTGGTATCAAGACACAGATTCACACAGGCAACGAGTTGTGCTTAAAACAGCCAAGGTTTTTCTGTCTTGTGCTGTGGATATTCCTGTCCCTGGCTTCTGAGTAGTCAATTGATGCATTCCGTGGAGCCTGTGATTTGTGACACCAGTGGTGCAGTGGGGTTTGGTGGCTGGTTAGATGTTTCCAACTGAGAAGCTAAATGGGCAGAAGATGGTAATTCTAGATCTCCAGATTTTTACAGAAAGTAGAATTTCTACTTTCCAGGCAGGTGACTTCTTGGCTGACCCCAGCATTTGTGAGTAACATGTTCTAGATCTCTATCATTGTCATGTTCTCCATTTCTCTATCCATGGGGTCTGCTTCTTCCCTTGTACCCCTACATTTTCTCTTTGTACAGTCACTCTCCGCTCTGACTGCTGTGGATTCACAGGTTGCTAGAGTTACTGTGAATCTGTCTTCTCAGACATGCTGCCTTTCAGTTCAGGTCATCCCTATCTGACCAGCTTCATGCAGCTGTTTTGCCTTCCAAAATGCCCTCCATTATCACTTTCCCATTGCTGAACACCAAGTTCAATTCCTAATACAACCTGTCTTATTGGTTTGTTTAGTTGAGGAAGAGACCCTTGAATTTCACTTGGGTTTCATGAAAGCTTTTGACAAATTGATCTATTCTCTCTGTTCTCCAGACGCTTCCATCTCTGTCGGAGGCACCTTCATAGATTATCCTGTAATAAATCTGTGGCTTTACTGCAAGAGTTTCACTTCCCTCAAGTTTCAACACTAGTTGTACCCTCTGCTGTCATGTGCAGGTAGTCTCTTCAGTTTCAGGTCTACCAGATAAGTTATCAACAGCTTTGCTCTCTGAAGGGCATCAGACCTTTGCAGTATAGAGGTGTTAGGTGCTCAAAGTGGGTCCAGTCCTTGTGTCTTACAGCTTTCCGAGCAAGTAACATCTAATTATTGCTAGCTGGCTGCAATTAGCTTTTACCTTTCCAAAAGGAAACTTCAGAATTAAAATCTGTTCTTTCGAGAGGATCTTACCCTGCTGTATTGCCATGAGCTGCATTGCCTCCTGCGAGGAAGAATACTGTGCAGGTGACACAAGATGCTCTCTTAAGGAAACAGAATGTTTCCAAAACAGGTGCATAATGTAAAATGAAAAGCGGTTTGCCTAGGAAGTAGCTCTGATTCACTGCATCTTGCTCTGCTCAAACCTTTAAACTGCCTAAAACAGTGATTTTCACATCAGGTGTCTCAGCTCTGAGATCCTCATGCTCTGGAAGATTAGTCTGTGGTAAGCTCTTCTTGTGACTGATTAAATTAATCTTCCTCCTTCAGCAGCTGAATACTCTTGTAGATATGTTGTAGGTGTCACAACCACTACTTATGGTTATGAACCACTACTTCACCAGCTTCACCAAGCTGGTGAAGGGGCTGGAAGACATGCCCTATGAGGAAAGGCTGAGGGAGATGGGGCTGTTTAGTCTGGAAAAGAGAAGACTGAGAGGAGACCTTATTGCCCTCTACAACTACCT
>JAOXOE010031031.1:0-12364 GCA_028565055.1 Phoeniculus purpureus
CCTGTATGACTTGGTCTAGGTGATCCTGCTGTGGCAGAGGGACTGGACTAGATGATCTTTCAAAATCCCTTCCAATCCCTAATGATTCTGTGATTCTATGGGGTGACTGGGTGCACAGTGACAATCTGGACAGTCACAGTAAGTGGATTAGCCTAAACTAATTAAACCAAACGAACTCAATAAACACAACCAAAATTGAAGCGCACCAAAAGCAATCCATTTAAGTAAATAGATTTAATTCTGAAGAGGGAGGGAGGGATCCTCAAAAATGCTTTATGCAGTTAGCTTCAAATTATCACTTAAATTAATTCAGATGCCTGCTTCACCCTGAATTCAGTTTCATGCTGACGAACTTAGGAAAAACAGCTGCTTGTTTTCAAAATCTGGTTGTCAAAGTGCTCACCCTACCAGTGGCAATGGACAATTTTAACTTAAGAGTGTCAGGATTTTAGCCATCATTTTTAGTATCATTAAAACCTCCCATAGAGTCATAAAATTGTTTAATCTAGAAAAGTCCTTCAAGATCAAGTCCAACCTTTAACATAATGTTACCAAGCCTACCTCTAAATGAAGTCACCAAGCTTCATACCTACACAACTTTTAAACACATCCAGGAATGATGATTCAACCACCTGTTCCAAGTCCTGATGACACTTGAAATTTTTTCCTAATGTCTAAACTAAACTTCCCCACAGCAACTTGAAACTGTTTTGCTGTTATCTGACCAGTAATTACTTGTTAGAAGAGACCGACCTCCATCTCCCTACAATCCTCCACAATGTCCTTTCAAGTAGATCTTTTCTCCAGGCTAAACAGTTCCAGCTCCTCCTCACAAAGCCTGTTCTCTCAATTCTATGAATCTCTGCTTTTCTTCTAATTCATTATATTCTTATGACCTGTGTATTACTTCCTCCACTGCTTTTCCAATTCATGCTAGGTTGGCTGGACAAAATGTCTTTGTCCTTTTTGACAAGCTCACTGCACAAAGTTGTTCCTTATCAGCATATCAGGTACTAGAAGTTCAAATCTCAGCCTTGCTTTTGAACCACGCTAAGAGTTGCCTTGACCAGCAGGTGTTCAGGCACCTCTCTGTAAATAACTGCGATGGAGGTGTTGTCACTGTGATTTTCTCACTCATATTTCTGCATAGGTAGCATCCAAGATACCACAAAAAAAATAATAGGCTGTGATTCCATTCCCACAATTTATATCTGCCAACTGCCTCACTGAAATAGCTTTTATTACTTCAAAGTACCCTCCTGCTTTCAAACCATTATCATCAACCAACTGCTGTTGTATTTCATCTTCCAAGCGTGGAAGACTGAGAACATGCAAAAGCCTTTTAATTGCTGACAAGTCTCAAATGGAAACAGAAATAGTTTCTCATCCTATCCCAGGTCTTGAGAATCCTCCTCTTTCCAGTCAATGCCAGCAATGCTACATCAAGGGAGTCAGTCAGCGTTGAACAGAAAAGCTGCAACATAATTCAAACCATGAATCTCACACTCTAGATTGGAAGAGGAGGTGAACAGCACAAGTGTGCAGTGCAATCAAGCAGACATGCTTGAAATCATCGATCTGGATGTGCCAGGAGTGATGATTCAAGCAGCAGCAGCTGATTTCCTGTGTAACTAATACACATAGCAGGATACAGGACATGTGGACACCAGCGTCCTGTAGCGGATCCAACGGGATGCCTGGCTCCATTTACACAGTGGCAACTTGCATGCTTCCAGGAGCACATGCACTTAGAAGAAAAAATACTATCAGAGGGAGCCAGAACGGCGAGTGTTTATCCGTACAGAAAAAACACAGTAGGAGGCTACAAAACCACCAGTGTTATTGTTAGTAGGAGCTATTAAAATCTGTTTACAATTTCCACAGCTAGGAAAATAGGAGGTCTTTACCCACCATGTAGAGTCAAACTGGGAGACTCAGAGAGGTCAGCATTTCCTTAATAAATGAGCAATCTGCAGAACTGTATTGGTTTAATATTGAAAACAATCCCAGAAGGACTTTAAACTCAGAAGCTTGGAGTTTTAACTCTTTAATCAAACATGAGAAGAAAGAAAAAGTTGCTGATTATCACACATACTGGAGTGTTTTTTGCCATCACTAGACAAATGAAATATGCCCTTGATGAACTCCTCTTTCTTCCCAAAGGGGAAGACAAAAGGGATAAAGGAGAAAGATTTACAGATTGGAAAACTAAAACTAATGAAAATATAAAAATGAAACACACGAAACATAGACACATACATACACAAACCCATGCATCAAACCCAACCACCCTAATGGCAATTACACCACTGTTAACACTGATGCCATGGGAAGGCACTAGGGAAGTCTCAGACTGGATTCAGTGGCTGACACAGGTTCAGGAGCTGGATTTTGGAGTTGGATTCAGGAATGCACAGATTTGGATTAAAGGCAGAACGGACAGTCCTTCTCAAATATCAGTCAGTGAAGACGATAATTTGACCAGTTAAAGGTCATCTTTCCTGCCCACTCCTCCTCATAGGTGCAGCCTCTAACTTACTGCACCCCAGTGTGCCACACAAGATTTAGCAGTGACCTTGGTCTGCATAGGAGCAAGTCTAAGCAAGAGCCTTTCTGCACAGGAGTCCTTGGTAGTAACTGTAACCATTGAGCACTATGGCTTGTAGTAGCAGCCACTGTCTGCAGAAATACACCATTAGCTTAAAGCACCATTAGTTAGAAAAGACTGGGCTGAAAAGTAAAATCACTGAACACAATTAGTTCTGTTCTAATTCAAACTAGGACAGCTGGATGTATCTGGACTTAATGTGGTTCTCATGGACTTAATATAATTCTCATGCTCTGATCCAGGCTCGCAAATCCCTTCTAGCATCAAGTTCCTTCACTACCAAAGTTAAAAAAAGGAAAGAACAATCTGGGGGAAAAGAAAGTCACATTGCCTAGGACATTATGTCTTAATATCTCAAGGGACAGCTTTGCTCTGAAGACACAAGGCATTATCACTGCCTGGAAACAAGTGCACAGCTACATGGTATCAGTGGAAGTTTTGGTTGGTCTTATGCAGACAGTAAGTGGTTTTCCATGTGCTGGAGACCAAAACTGGAAAAGGAGAATAACACAAGCTGATTGAAATGGCACTTCATAACTGCAAGAGGAAAAGGCATTCCCATCATAAACTAAAAAGTCAAATGATGAGGTCGAAGCAGAAAACCACAGAGCAGAGCTCTCTTGATTTTCTTTACGCTGCTTCTCCCTTAGCCTAACAAGACGATGAAGCTGTTCTAGGGCAGAACGGTGAAGATTTGCAGCCATTCAAATTAATGGAAGCAATGACACAAAAACTTGGACTGGTTCCAGAAGTCACTAGACTTCAGGCACAAAACAAAATTAGTGATTTACAAAAATCACTGGATAGTAATTCAGTAATCAGGATGCTTCTCACAAACATTACAGAAATGTCAAGGGGCAGGTGTTAGGAGACTGAGATTTTGGACATCATCCTATTCCTCTCAAGAAAAAACAGACACAGAAATTCCTCTCCACTGCATGAGCTGACCACTGCTCACTCTCAAACCCAGCAGCAATGACAGAATCATACATGTTGGCTCCAATCCCTGCCCATGAAAGATTGGCTGGAGTTTAACTAAACTACACTATCAGACATAATACAGCTCAGCTCTGTTTCACTGGAGATATTACTTACTATTCCACGTACACTCAAAAGCTTTCAAACTATATACCTGATCTATTTTACACAGTGATGGTGACACTGCAAAGACAAGTTGGAACACATTTGCCTGTTAAGAGAAGTAATAGCTACCATTGCAGCTTTGCTGTACCTAATAACCACCTAGTAGTACACTACATTTTCAGTATCTTTGAGATAGCCACCCACAGTCTACCTTCAAATACTATAACATGAGTTAGGTCCGTCCCATTACTCCACCCACCAGTTAAAAAACAGTCTACGTTGACTGGAAGTCTTCCAGAGACTCATTCTTCCAATAGTAATACTTGCAGGCATCCTACAGAAAGAGACACCCTATAGAAAGCCTCAGAAGAGATATTAAAAGTACTTGATAGTCTGAACTTACTCTCTAGGATTATTTAAGTTTACATATGCTATCAGGCTCCCTGAACATTTTCATCCAACATTTTTCCCCCTATTTATTTTTTCCTTTCCCTTTCATTCCCGTGTTGCATTACATTTTCACGAACAAAAAAAAGAGGGTTAAGGGATACTGACAATATTTAAGGTGTATTTCTTGTGACTTAAAGGCTATTTTCTTAGATATTTTTCCTTGCTACATGGCACCTACTTTGAGACACACAACAAGCCTGAGAATTAACACAAACTATATTACAGTTGAGATGGATATCAAAAAAGAGAAAAAGCTGATACAGTGTTAGCCATCTTCATGTCTGGAGACCTTAAGGCTAGCGGCCAGCATGAAGGTCAACTAAAGCAAACAGAGCAGATCCTAGGAAAAAGAGAACTGCCAAATGGTATCCCTACTGCATACACTTCACTTAATAAGATACCAACATCTGTCAGGTTACAATACATCTTGATCCCATCAGACGTATCAGGCTCAACATATGGCTTGAACAAGCTAGAGAGTGCACATCACCCTCAACATACTCTGTAATGCTTCAGTAGTGGTTTGCAACTGAAGATCATAGAATCATTAGGGATTGGAAGGGACCTTAAAAGATCATCTAGTCCAATCCCCCTGCCATGGGCAGGGACATCCCACCCTAGATAAGGTTGGCCAGAGCCTCATCCGCCCTGGCCTTAAACACCTCCAGGGATGGGGCCTCAACCACCTCCATGGGCAACTCATTCCAAGCTCTCACCACTCTCACGGTGAAGAACTTTCTCCTCACATCCACTCTAAATCTACCCAGCTCCAGCTTTGCTCCATTGCCCCTAGTCCTGTCGCTACCTGATATCCTAAAAAGTCCTATTAAATCTATTCATTAATGGCTTGGATGAGGGATTAGGGAGCACTGTCAGCAAGTTTGCTGATGGCACAAACCTGGGAGGAGTGGCCGACGCTCCAGCAGGCTGTGCTGCCATTCAGTGAGACCTGGACAGGCTGGAGAGCTGGGTAGGGAGAAATGTGATGAAGTATAACAAGAGCAAGTGTAGAGTCTTGCATCTCGGCAAGAACAACCTGCCCAGTCCAGTGCAGAGCAACGAGGATGATGAAGGAAGTAGAACACCTCTGTTTTGAGGAAAGGCTGAGGGAGCTGGGTCTCTTTAGCTCAGAGAAGAGGAGACCACATGTTTATAAATATGTGAGCGGTGGGTGTCAGGAGGATAGAGCCAGGCTCTTCTCAATGTCATCTGGTGACAGGACAAGAGGCAATGGGTATAACCTGGAACACAGGAGGTTCCATATGAATGTGAGAAGGAACTTCTTCACAGTGAGGATGACAGAGCACTGGAAAGGGCTGCCCAGGGGTTGTGGAGTCTCCTTCTCAGGATATAGTTGTTCCTGTACAACTTGGTCTAGGTGATCTTGATGTGGCATGGGGGTTGGACTAGATGATCTTTGAGGTCACTTCCAATCCCTGATGCTCTATAATTCTTTGAATTGTAGATTCTGGTTTCAGATCAAGCATTTTATTTCCCACTTGAAATGAAATGCTTTCTACTAAAAGGTTTCATCCTGCTGTATTGAACTTGCCAGCGGTTGGGTGATGCAAAACTAAACAAATGAGATATTAGTATTTAACCGATGAAGTGTGGCAATGTTTTAGCAAGGAGAGAGTGCCCAACTGTCTGAAGGCCGAATCCATACCACAGTGAACAACATTCAGCTATCCTGAAGGAGATGCCCTTGCACCCGAACATCATCCTTTACACTTAAGTCTGGGTTAGCACGACTCACTGTGCCTGGAACATAGTGCACCTTTGCCAATGTCTTGAGCACTGTGTAGGGTGACTGACTGCACAGGGAGACCCATAAGGTAAGAGCAGTTTTGGGAACCACAGCAGATTTACACCGAGTTCTGTACAGCATGCCAGTGCCACTTGCCTGCAGTAGCATTTTTTTTAATGTCAAAACGGAACACCGCAGTACTTTCAGGCAACTTCATGTCTATAAAGCTGTCTTGATAAAAACTGGAGTCTAAATGAATGCTGAAAGACAAGGATTACTAAACAGACTGTCATCTGCTACTTATAAATAATGCAACATCCAATTATAAGAGTGATCAGGCCAAATAAATAGTTGGAAGGCTGAAAATTCAGAGATAGTATCCAGAAGTTAACTGTCATCTCCATTCCTAGTCATAGGTAAATCACATCTGCACTAACAGAATCACAAAGTCACAGAAGCACTGAATCACACAACTGTGGAGGTTGGAAGAGACCTCTGTAGGTCGTCTAGTCAAACACCCACGCTCTTGCAGGATGACCCAGAGAAGATCACACAGGAACACGTCCAGGTGGGTTTCGAATGTCTCTGGAGAAGGAGACTCCACAACCTGTCTGAGCAACAGAGTTCTCTGTCACCCTCGCCATGAAAGGTTTTCTTTATGTTAGATTGAACCTCTAAATAGTTTTGTTCAATTCCAGCTTCATCCTACATCCTGTTCTCTGCGTACTGGATCTTTGCCACAGCTCCTCTTCCAGTCTACTTGGACATGAGATGGCAAGATGCTTTCATTCTGATGGTTTGCTTCGTTGCTGAGACAGGGACAGATTTTGGGTGCTTGACGTAGGGGACAGAAGGGAAGAAATTTGGCAGCTTCTTGACCACTGGGACAACTTGAGAGAGATCTGTATTTTTATTGTGCATACAGTTATAAATTCTGATTTATTCTATGAAATTATTTCTAACTACAACCCTTAGTGTAAGCGAATCTGTTCCTGTTGTGTTTAAAAAACATGCCAGAGGAGCTGTTTCCAGAAGCAGTAGCTGGTGACAAGGCAGGGCAGTGAGGAAAACCCACTGTCATGGTGCAATGATGTGATTAGTGGGGATGACTGGGTGGTGGGGAAGTTTGAAGGACCTTTAGTGCTGGTATCCGGAGAGTGCTTGATGCCTGTATCTGATGGCCAAGAGGGAGATGGATTACTCTAGTGTCAATGCACTCTGATCGCTTCTGGAAATCTTCAGTAGGGCTAACAAGAGTGCTTTGTATGTACTTGGACGTGGCACTTGGTGCCATGGTCTAGCCTTGAGCTCTGTGGTAACCGGTTGGACTTGATGATCTGTGAGGTCTCTTCCAACCTTGGTCATACTGTGATACTGTGATACTTGCCTAAAATCAACTTTTCTAAATATCTGAAGACTTTAAGCAGTGAAAAAGAAGCTGGTTCCAAGAACAGGCTCCTGGGGATGCCCCTGTCAGGTTCTTCCACATCATGCGCCAGCCCAGTCCCATCTGTGCATAGTTTGGTTTGCCATAACCATAGCTAGGATGTCTGTTTGTGTCTGCTGTCTCTAGGCTTGACCCAATGCCGGGTTGGCTGGCACATAGACACAGATGGAGCAGTTTGCCCCGTGCTCTCTCTTTGGAGAGGCCAGAAATGTTTCTGGCTGGACTGACACTCAGGTTTGTAATGTAACGCAATGTAATGTCTGGTTTCTAAAACAGAGGGCTGAAGACTTCAAACACCTCTCCAGCTTCCCATGGTGAAGCCGTCATTTAGGCTGTTTAGTGACAAAGATTAGATTTGGGTTATTCTCCAGCAACCTACTGCACCATCATTTACTCCCATTACCAATACGCCAACAGATTTCGATGGCCTTTGTGAAAATAAAATCAGACTGGGTTGACATATTTGCTATAGAAGATGACAATCGGCGCGTACGGTGTGAGCCAGTGCGGTTATGTCTCCTGTTACTGTGATCTATTTCATGTTTGTTGACCAAAGGTGATTGAGTGGGTGATAACGGTGCTAAAGGAGGCAAGGGTTAATACATTCAGATGAGGTTGTCATCTCATTACCAGAGTGCAGGGATGAGGCACCGCCGTTTAATTAACCCAGTCGCAATGAATTTCGTGCAACATGCAGTTAACACTTCATCTATTAAAGCTGCGAAGCAGATGGTGGTGAGCGGTTTTGTCTGCCATAAATAGAGCACCAATGTAAATTACTTGCTGGGCAGGATTTTATAGAACAGAATTGTCTCGATATTTAATAAGCTCTTTCTTTTAAATCGTGCCTATATGAGGAAAGGCTGAGGGAGCTGGGTCTCTTTAGCTTGGAGGAGACTGAGGGGTGACCTCATTAATGTCTACAAATATTTGAGGGGTGGGTGTCGGGAGGATGGCACTGGGCTGTTCTCGGTGTCATGTAGTGATAGGACGAGGGGCAATGGTTGTAAGCTGGAACATAGAAGGTTCCACATCAACCTAAGAAGGAACTTCTTCACAGTGAGGGTGATGGAGCACTGGAACAGGCTGCCCAGAGGGGTTGTGGAGTCTCCTTCACTGGAGACATTTAAAACCCACCTGGATGAGTTCCTGTGTGACTTGGTCCAGGTGATCCTGCTGTGCAAGGGGATTGGACTAGATGATCTTTTGAGGTCCCTTCCAACCCGTAACAATTGTATGATACTATGATCTCCCCAAGGGCAAGACCTGGAGCTGTGCTCTCTCTCATCACCTGTGCACTCTGCTAGTTAATCTGTGGGAGGACAAGACCCTGCCTCACTTCTCATACCTTTCTTGCTGCCCTGCTTCCCACCAGCCTGCTGTAACACAGCAGCTGGCACTAGGAGCCACAGGCGCTCTGCACCTCCATCACTCAGTCCTCTAAGCTCTTGCATCACTCAAGTCACTTCATCTGCTCTATTCAGGCACCATGGGATCAGCAAATGAAACAACAAGTGGAAACCCAAATATTTTTAACCAGGTCCCTCTGTGGAGAGCCCAGGGAGCAGACCCTGCCAGCCCTGCCAGAAGTGACTGGCCAAAGCCTGAGGACTGTGTCAAGGAGGACAAGGTCAATCATATCCTCATCCCACTCCAGTCCAGCTGCTCTGAGCACCGGCTCAGTTTGTTACCCTGGTACTAGTCTCACCAGACTCCAAAACAGGAGTGCTCTGGGGGCACCTTCATCTTCCCACACAGCTGGAACACAAACAGGGGGTCCATCACGCTGAACTTCTGTGGTTTAAAGTCTCACCCCCTTACAGTGAGCAGAGAGCAGCCACCCCCAGAAATCACTGCCAGGTGGACTTTTGTAGTCCTTCTAAAGCCACCAACACCCCTTCTGGCCATCTTAGAGCAGAAACTCACCCTTTATTTCCACTTCTGCTCAATTTTCACCACTCTTCAGTCCCTCGCAGCTCCTCCTCTGCTGTGTCTCGGTGGCCCTGCAGTGATTTCCCGTCGTGCCTGAGCTGTGAAGTCGGCGACGTGGTGACTCACGGAGCCAAGTTTAGCCTGAACCCTTGGCCTTTTGCAGGCTCTGCTTCTCTTAGGAGCCTCGAGTGATGGCTGCTTTAGAAAGGGCTGGTTCCTTCCTCTGGCCATGGACCTCTTGCCCTGGGAAACCAAACAGGATACAGAGTATGGGATGAAAGGAGGAAGGAAAATGGGTTTTACTTCCACAGCTTCAGTAAAAGTCAGAAATTTTGAAAAGCTCTGCAAAAATCCCACCACCAGCCCCAGGCTGTTTTCTTTTGGGTTCTCTGTTTTTCTAAACCCTTATGTTTTCTTGCAGAGTGGTGCTCAGGGGTTTGGCCTTCCAGGCTGAGCTTCCACCCTGTGGCTCACCACAAGAGGGGATTTTCAGGCTGCTCCCTCCACCAGCCTTGTTGCACCCCAAGTCAGAAGCAAAGCGTGAAGCACAGCCTCTGACCAGAGATGCTTCACATTCAGGATGGGTGCACCCTGCAGCTACGAAGCTCTTGGAGGGAGGCAGCCCTGGTGCAGAGCAGGGGAAGGGGAACCAGAGAACCATCAGAGGAAAACAACATTGACATGCAGGAGAAATGGAGCGAGTGGGTGATAGAATATTCCTGTAACACAGGGAGAGAGTCTGAAGGATCAAAGGCATCTCCTCCACTTGCATTTTATCTCCGTGTCTGTTCTTCGCCATTTCCTTCCTCTGCCTTATATTATTTTCACTTCTATTATAAAACTCTCTGGTTGCTTGCAATTATCCCCTGTGTCATCTCCTGCTTGGCTCTTCCCCTTTGATCCTGGGCAGCAGATGCCCTCTTGCCACAGGACTGTGTGACTGCCCCTGTGTGGAGGGATCTATTTTCCACCTGCCTCCGGTTGGAATCTATCAAGTCTAGGTGGGTGTCCTTCATTAAGACCTTTCCTGCCTGACTCAGCTCAGGTGGATGCAGCTCCCAATAAAAACACTACAAAGAGAAAGCTCCTTCTAGCAGGTCCCCTTGGTTTTTGCACATCAGGTACAGCCAGGATTTTATGCACCAGAAGAGCCCAAGCTGCAGAGAAGGACCCTGAGTTCTGTCCTTCGTTGCAAGGCTGAGCTGAGCTCACTGGGAAGAGACAAGCCTGTTACTGTAAGACCCTTGATTCTTTCTCTTCTAGTTCCAGCTTGATTTTAAAACCCCTCACCTGTTCCTGCAGCTCCCTCCATCCTACCAGCCTCTCCTGGGAGAGGTGGCCCTGTCCCCTGCCCGTGCAAGCCAGCTGATGTCAGGGCTGAGATAACTGAAGAAGGCTGTGACCTGAGGGCCTGAAGAAGGCTCCTCAGAGGACAGGGAACAGGGCAGTTGGTTGGAAGGTCAACAGAGAATATGCTACACAAACAACACATCATCCAGAAAACCCCTTGGCTATGCAAAGCATCTGCTCCTCATGTCCTGCAGAGCATCAGTTCTCCCTCTAGATTCAGTCTCCATCTTTCTTTGACTCCCACACTCCCAGTTACAGGCTCCTGCCCCTCACCAACACCACACCATCTTCACTTCCACCTTCCTCATGATTCCACCTTGTTTTCCTTCAGGTGAGTTTTGCACCAGGTGGAGGCTCTGCAGAGATGAGGATGTGCAGATGCATTTTCACTCTTCATAGAATCATTAGGGATTGGAAGGGACCTCGAAAGATCATCTAGTCCAATCCCCCTGCCAGAGGGTCCTGTTCACCTGCTGACCCCAGACACAGTGTCAGCACGCAGGCACCCGGGCTAAGGGAAGACGGATGCGCGTGGGCTGCAGAGGAAACACTTGGCTGCCGGTCAGATGGGAAGAGTGACTGAACCCTCGGTGTTGGGGTCACGCTGCAGGTGTCACCAGGGAGCTCAGCGTCCTAAGGCAGTAAAATCAGAGCAGCAGTCCCTCCAGCTGAGGCCCCATCAGCAGTGGGGTTATCTGGGCAGGAACTGATGACTTGTGACAGAAGACGACGATAGTTCTCCTACTGTAAAAGCTGCAGCACTGAGGGCTTTCGCTTCAATTCCACAGAAGCACAGCCCGGCCATTTGGCCCATGTCACGCTAAATGGGCTTCTTGGAAGTTCTGAACGGTGTCCACCAGCCTCAGCCCTTCTTCTGAGACTTCAGGTTCAGGCTTGGCTGGCTCAGAGCTCGTGGCTGTGCTGGCTTCCCTCTTTCACAACAGAAATGTTCTGCTTGTGCTGCAGACAGCAAGAACTCGGATCCATCAGGGAGAATCGAGCTAGAAGTGGCATTTCTGTCTAGGAAAGTTGTAGTAGAGATTAAGCCAATTTATAGTAGCCCTGTTCAGGAAATACTTGGAAAATCTCTTTCCTAAACAAAACTTCAAAGAGCTGAGTCTGGGTGCCCTTAGGCTGGGTGGATGTCTGTAAGTAAGAGGATTGAGTGTCAACAACACTCAGTTTTACAGTCGCATTGAAACTGGCACAAACCCACTTCTCCTAGGCAAGTGCAACCATCCAGGGAAGGAGTCTCCACAAGCCTCCTGGGCAGCCCCTTCCAGTGCTCTGACACTCTTAAAGAGAGGTTCCATCTCATATTTATGCAGACCCTCCTATGTTCCAGCTTACACCTATTGCACCTTGTCCTAGCATTAGATGTCCAAGCATCAGCCTGGCTCCATCCTCCTGACACCCACCCTTTCCATATTTATAAACATTAATGGGGTCACCCCTCAGTCTGCTCTTCTCCAAGCTAAACAGACCCAGCTCCCTCAGCCTTTCCTCATCAGGGAGGTGTTCTACTCTCTTCATCATCTTTGATGGTCTGCATTGGACGCAGCTCTGTGTCCTTCTTGAACTGAAGGGCCCAGAACTGGACATGATATTCCAACTGTGGTCTCACCAGGGCAGAGTAGAGGGGGAGAAGAGCCTCTCTCGATCTGCTAATGACCCCTCTTCTGATCCACCCCAGGATGCTGTTGGCCCTCTTGGCCACAAGAGCACATTGCTGGCTCATAGTCATCCT
>JAOXOE010031032.1:0-12364 GCA_028565055.1 Phoeniculus purpureus
GGACTCTCTCCAGCAGTTCTGTGTCCTTCTTGAACTGAGGGGCCCAGAACTGGACACAATACTCCAGATGTGGTATCAAACTCAACTCATGTTGTCCTCTCTCCAACTGGAATCAAACCCTGAGAAGCAATGTCTGGAAACAGGATCCCAGGAAATCACCTAAAGGTCTCTGCACATTTTAGGTCCTTGGAAGGTTTACAGGTCATTTAGAGGTGGTGCTTAATGCTATGGTTTAGTGGTAGAGTAGGGTTCATGGTTCGACTTGATGATCTCAAGAGTCTTTTCCAACCTGAACGATTCTATAATTCTATGACTCTCTACCTGTGACACAACTTGATGACAGCAATTCACCCACAGCTAGCTGCTATAATTTGGCAAGTGTTGCCTCATTATTTATTGCCTGGCATCTCTTTGGTATTTTGCTTTCCACACGCAATTGTGTTCATCCTTGGCATCCCTTGTTGCCCCCTGAGCATGCAGCTCTGCCCAGTTCCTCTTCTTCCCTCTCCAAATTCACTTGGGAGACTGCATTTAAAAATTACTCCTTCTGTAAACTATGAGTCTGATTCACAGTAACTCCTGAAAATCAACAGCTCAAGGCTGTTTAGGGCACTGGAGGATATGGATTGCTGGTCTCAAGCTTGTACACTGGCAGTAAGTAAAAATAGATATGAATAGATAAAAAATATGTTCTTCTAGTCTGTATGGTGTCTAAACAGTTAGACAAGAAAACTTCTGGCCCTTGAGGTGTGAGACATATGGCTAAGAGCATAACCAAAGATGGTCCCTGGTGACCCAATTAATGTTGATAAATATGTGAAGGGTGGGTGTCAGGAGGATGGAGCCAGGCTCTGCTCAGTGGCATCTAATGATAGGACAAGGACCAGTGAGTGTGAGCTGGAACATAGGAGGTTCCACATCAACATGAGAAGGGACTTCTTCAGTGTGAGGGTGATGGAGCCCTGGAAGGGGCTGCCCGGGAGGGTTGTGGAGTCTCCTTCTTTGGAGACTTTAAAACCCACCTGGATATGTTCCTGTGTGACTTGGTCTAGGTGATCCTGCTGTGGCAGGGGGATTGGACCATATGATTGTTGAAGGTCCCTTCCAAACCCTAATGTGATTCTGTGGCCCTGAATTTCCGTCACACAGATGGAGAAAGCTGGTGCATCTGTGCATGAGTAGAAACCCACAAAGTACAGCTCTGCTCCTGCGCTCCGACTCATCGCTCGGAGTTTTACTACTGAACTTCAGCTGCGACAGTGGGTGGTCCTCTGTGAATTAATAGCTTTATCATATGCCGTGTTTTCCGTTTGAGACACACCACCTGCAAAGCAGAAACACGACACAGCACAAAGTGAGAGCCCTTACTCAGTTTTGATCTGCCCTCTGCAACAGCAGGATTTGGCAACTTCAAAGGAGAAACGATCAAGAATGTAGTGTAGACCAAGTAGATATCTGCATCATTACTCATCATTTCTCTGCTTGAAATCCCCAAACCAACATCCTATGGATGGGACCCAGATTTTCCTTGATCTGATCAGGGGATTGGACTAGATGATCTTTCCAAGTCCCTTCCAATCCCTGATGTTCTGTCATTCTGTGATTCTGTGATCCACCACCCACCCTGGGGAATCGCAATGAAATTGTGATATGGCATTCTTCAAAAATATTAGCCCGATGGCCTTTGAAGGTGGGACAGAAGGATCAATAAAGTCTCATTTCCTCCAAATGTCTTCTCTGCTGGTTTTTTGTACTTGCCCTGCGGGATACTTGGCAATTTTTCACACGGAGCACATAGCCCAGTTGACTTATCGCAGGCAGTTCTTAAAAACAACACTTGAGGAATTCGAGGACTTTGCTTAACACAATATTGTGAAGAAACACATGAGAGTTCTCTTTGCAATCCCCTCACGTCCCAACAGGTCAGCTCAGCCAGAGCTGGCAATTCAGATGCAGTTGTTCAGGCAGTAGTTAAGTTTTTAACGATGGAATGTTCTTTGGAGTTCTATTTGGGGAAAGTCTTCGTGTGAGAACCTCTGCTCAGATCGGTGGTGCTTGGGTTAGACAAATATCTCTAAAAGAGCCTAAGGTAATGGGGAGGGCACTTTCTGTGACACCGACAGCTGACACTGGTGCCTCCTGTGAAGTTCATGTTCAAAAGAGTAGTGAACAGTTCAAACTGCAGTTGCCCAGTGTTCCCAGGCCCTACCTTCTGAAGTGGTTAATGAAGAGATGCTGTGGCAGGGGGATTGGACTAGATGATCTTTGGAGGTCCCTTCCAATCACTAATGTTCTGTGATTCTGTGAAGCTATCAAAACACTCTAGGGAGGTACTAGTCTTCTCCTCTGGAGACATTTAAGACCTGCCTGGATATATTGCTGTATGACTTGGTCTAGGTGATCCTGCTCTAGCAGGAGGATTGGAATAGATATCTTTCAAGGTCCCTTCCAATCCCTAATGTTCTGTGGTTCTGTGATTCTCTGAAGCTGTCTAAACACTCTAGGGAGGTACTAGTCTTGTCCTCTGAAGACATTTTAAACCCACTTGGACATGTGCCTGTGCGACTTGGTCTAAGCAATCCTGCTCTGGCAAGGGGATTGGACTAGATGATTTTCGAGGTCCCTTCCAATCCCTGATGTTCTGTGATTCTGTGATTATAGACTATGGTTTGAATACAGGCCCTGTTCCTCAGCCAGGCTATACAGAGCTGACACTGGGAAGTCAGAGGTCTAAACCACTCTCTTAGATATCAATGTCATACAAGGGAATCTGAGCAGGGCTCATAAGGGCTCAATCATATGTTTTGTTAAGGCTTAGCCTTTAATGTCACTGCTTGTGGGACAAGTGTTTTCATTTACTTCATAAATAGCAAGTTGAGCTGCTTTTATTGCAGACTGATTCATTTTTACTGCCTATGTGGAGCAGGAGTGCAGTGCCACTACCCTCTGCACAGAGGAAAACAGAACCACAGAATATTAGAGATTGGAAGGGACCTCGAAAGATCATCTAGCCCAATCCCCCTGCCACAGCAGGATCACCCAGATCAAGCCCCATTCTGTTGGCCTCCAAAGGGGCTGTGCATGGACATGAAAGGTTGTGAGCTACCCAGGGAGGTTGTAGAGTCCCCTTCTTTGAAGACATTTAAAACTGGCCTGAACATGTTCCTGTGCATCTTGATCTAGGTGATCCTGCTGTGTCAGGGGGATTGGACTAGATGATCTTTCAAGGTCCCTTCCAATTGCTAATGTTCTGTGATACCCATGCTTGCCCTTGAGGTGTCAGGAGAACACTCATAGCCCCTTTCATCAGCCTTGAAATGCCCACTCCATTAGTGTCCTCTCCACACAGGGAAGATTTGCTCCCTCAGACACCTGCTCATGCTGAGTGGTTTTGTTTGGCTGAGTGGAACAGGCACGGGTTCCACAGGGCTTCAGATGAGGCTTTCTACCCTCTACATCAAACAGGGAGCCATGAGACCTGCCCCAGCACAGCAGAGATACCTGATGGTTTTTGCTGTGCCAGCTTTCCCACTCCCCTATTGCGATGCATTCCATTTCCTCTCCTGTGGCCTTCAAGGTGAAGTGATCAGAATTTCAGCTGAAGATAAGGCTTTCAATGAGCTCATCATCTAACTTTGAAAGTTGTTTCTTTCTCTCCCATAGGAACGGAGATAGAGCTTATTAGCCCCAGGCTTATTATCCTGACTAGTTGCCTTGCTGCTGGTGACTGAGTATTTGCAGGGGAACCTCTCTCTGGGACATATTTTAAGGCACAGGTTTGTGTGACTTGAGCCAGTTCTTGCTTCTTTCCACAGTAGATCGCTGCCAGGATAGAGACCCCAGTCAGAGTTCTATCCATTATGAGAATTTCAGGCCATCACACAGCTCCAAGAGCAGCAGTGCCCTGGGTCACGGCAGACACAACCAGCAACCAAACTGTCCTGTGTTCTGTTCTTTAACAGGGTGCAGGGGGATTGGACTAGATGATCTTTCGAGGTCCCTTCCAATCCCTAACGTTCTGTGATTACGTGACGGGAGCTTGGCCAAGTGCAGGTCCTCTTCCCAAATGCCATCAGAGCACACCTCCAGCACATCCTGGGGTGGGTGCCACACAGGAAAACCTGAGGGACAGGGGTTTATTTTTGCAGAGCTGTTTTTCAAGCATTCAAGAAGTGCTGGACGTAGACTTGAAGCTGCATAGGCAATAAAATTGCTTGCCTTTGTTAGCAGTACTAACATGGGAGAAAGTATAAATACTTTCCAGTGAGAAAGTAAAATTTTTAATGAAATTTTGAAAGGGAACATGTAGAGAAAAAGATTTAATACAATCCTGGAAGCAAGGAATGAAGCACTACACTAAAGCAATAAAAGCACTTTGCTTCAAGCCTTCCATGGTGAAACTCTTGGCTTATTCTTCCGTGAGGCAGCTTGTTATTAAACGTTAAAGTCAGTTAACGTACAAAAAAGCCCTGTCAGTTGTTAAAATGAAAAGAAAATGCTTTGAAAGGCCTCCAAGGACCTGTGCTTCTGTCTCTAGTTTAATAGGGAATTCCAAAAGGTTTTGGTTTTAATCCAGCGGAGGATAGAAGCTCATTGCAAAAGCAGGGAATTCCCCATGAAAGTGGAAATTCCAGCTCCCACACAGTGCTAGTTGCTCTCACTGGCTTTAGCTTCTTGCTTGCACACTGGTCTCCCTCTGCTTCCCAGAGCTCTCTGATGTAAACGCACAGAGGTGGCACAGCGCTGCCCAGCCACATCTGCCCCCTGCCCTGCCCTCCTCACCAGCTCAGAAAAGTGAGGAGGGAATCACAGAACATCAGGGATTGGAAGGGACCTCGAAAGATCATCCAGTCCAATCCTCCCTGCCACAGCAGGATCACCTAGATCAAGTCACATGGGAACATGTCCAGGCAGGTTTTAAACATCTCCAGAGAAGGAGACTCGAGGCACTGGTGTACCCACCAGGGAACACAGGGTGATACAGCCGATGTGGTGAAGCAGCCAACCGGGCTGAGACTGACTGAAAATCTGATGACTGAGGGAGCATAAAGGAAATTCGGCTCCTGAACAGCTGCCTTTGATGGACAAACAGCTGAATACTGGTGAAGAACAAGCCCTGGTGGGTCTGTCCGTCAGGCCAGCTCTGCATATGTATTTATGGCAGCAGTAAGACAAAAGATAGAAACTTCACCCATGTTCTCACTTTTCCATAAATCTTGATTCTTGTGCAGCAAGGAGGTCCTGCAAAGCCAGGTGCTCATGCCGCAGGGTGCTCCTCACTAGAGGTAGGAAGGGAGGAGGCTCATAGGTTTGGGGTGTCTCCCTGAAGGCGATTGGTAGCACAGCATGTGCAGCCTGCAATGCTGCTTGCAGAGCGAGGCTTGCACTGAATGAATTTCACCCACGTTCTCATGTGATGCACCATCCACTTATGTGGTTCCCACCACTGGTTTCCACTGGTGTCCAGAGGCACGGTCCTCCTCTGCTTTCGGTGGGCACAAGGGTCACTGGAGTGCAAGCCATCCTGCAGAAGGAGCCACACTCCTTCAACAACGTAAATCAAACCTCTAGCTTCCTTTCTCGGCCACATTTGTCATTTCAACTGAGTCCTGTCTGAATTGCTGAAAGCCAAGTAACCTGATCTGTGCAAGGAACCTGTTTTATCTTTATGAGAGAGCGATGGGGATCATTTCTTTGAATAGCAGTGCCTTCTGCCTTGTGTCTGTACTAACTGCTTCTCTTCGTTTAATTATTCATTTAATATCTGCAGCCCCTTGACTGCTACCTGAAGTACACTTCAAAGCTCCAAAGTAGGAGCTAGGTGCATACAAATTTAAATGCAAATCAAAGCAAAGAGGAACTTCTGAAAGCCATTAAGATGCTGCATGGAAAAGCTTCCCGAACCATCTCTGCTCTCAGCAGGGAGCTTTCACCCTGGTAGAAAAAAGATGAAGGAAGGATGGTGCTCATCAACCCTACTGCAGGGGTTGCAGTAGGATGTAGGTTGCAGCCTGGAGACTGTTGTTTCACAGGTTCCAGTAACATATCCAGGCCTGACCATGAATTGTGTCCCCTGAGCACACTTCAGACTGTAAGCACATACTGGTGGCCTGGCTGTGAGAGGGAGCTGCAGGAGAGCGCTGCATCCTAACCCATCCCTGGGCTGGGACAACTCGATCCAGCACCCTTACAGCAGTCCTGGGGTACTGCCTGATTCCCACTAGCTCAAATACCTGGGCAAGAGGTGCTTTTGATTGAGTCAGGTCAAGGTTTAAAACCCTTCTATGAATTAGTTGAACCAGGAGAATTAAAGTGGATTTTTTTCTATTATCCCTGGGCCATCAACCCATTGAAGAGTTTTCTTTCTACTGTGTTGACCTTCATAAAATCATAGAATTGTTTAGCTTGGAAAAGACCTTCAAGATCATTGAGTCCAACCTTTAACCTAACACTACCCAACCCACAGCTGAACCATGTCCCTAAGCTCCATACCTACATGACTTTTAAACACTTCCATGGATGGTGATTGAACCACTTCCCTGGGCAGTCTGTTCCAATGTTTGAGGATCCTTTCAATAAAGAAGCTTTTTCCTAATATCTAACCTAAACTTAGGCCATTTGCTCTTGTCCTATCACTCATCACTTGTGAGAGGAGACAAACACCCATCTCTTTACAGCTTCCTTTCAGGTAGTTGTAAACAACAAGGTCTGCTCTCAGCCTCCTTTTCTTTAGACTCGATAGCTCCCATTTCCTCAGCCACTCCTCATAAGGCCTGTTCTCCAGACCCTTGGCCAACCTTGTTGCCTTTCTTCAGACCAACTTAAGCACCTCAATGTCTTTCTTGTATTGAAATGCTCAAAGTCACACTACTTGAGGTGTGTCCTCACCACTACCGAGTACAGGGCAAGAATCACTTCCCCACTCCTTCTGGATACCCTATTCCTGATTCATCTTGTTTATGAACTATTTAGCTCAGTTTTGCTCTTCAGCCTGTCCATCATCAGTGTTCTTCTATTTCTAGAGTCTCACACTCCTATGCGCATTGCCATGTGGAGTGTCTTCCTGACACTCATCCACGTCGTCACAGCTGTCTTTTTCAACTCTTCAGTAGCAGGGCAGTTTCTCATGTTAGCTGTTTCCCTCATCACTTCATCTTTTATTTTCTGCATTACCAGCCCTGGCTGCCTTCTTTCCAGCTGGCTTTTTTCCATGGTCCCCATCCCTGAGTTGCTGCTGTTTCTCATGCTCCAGCACCCTGACCCATACAGCAGAGCTGCCTTAGATGTGCTCATTCCTGCCTTCAGCAAAACATTGTGAGCAAAGTCCAGTCCTTGCAGATTTTCTAGCCCCATGCTTCTCCCAGTGCCAGTTTAACAGTCCCCACCTCTGTCATTAGTTGTTTTCCATTTGAGATGGT
This sequence comes from Phoeniculus purpureus, assembly GCA_028565055.1. Taxonomy (NCBI): domain Eukaryota; kingdom Metazoa; phylum Chordata; class Aves; order Bucerotiformes; family Phoeniculidae; genus Phoeniculus; species Phoeniculus purpureus. The sequence goes on from JAOXOE010031032.1 coordinate 7,419, forward strand.
GCTGAACCTCCATCTAAATGTTCTGCTCTTTCAGCCCCACCCTACCAGTTCAGTTGTTCTTCTCTGGAGGCCTTTCTTCGTCAGGAGTACCAGGTCAATGAGAAAGCTGAGCTGGGAAAATGGCAATGAATAATTTATCTGATGAGTGCAGCTCCTTTGTGTGCTGTGGCACAGCCATCAGAAGCTTGTGTTCCCCTGGACTGCCTCCAACTCCTAGCCCCATTGTAGAAGTCTATTAATCACCAATGGTTTCATTATTCACTTACAGGCTCATCAGCCCAGGGGAAGCCAAGCCCTGTGAATGTTCAGCCTGGGTCTCACCAAGCCCCAGTCCCACCAGCACATACAAGTGACATCCTGGGTTAGCACTGGCAGATGAATTAATTATCAGTGCCTTGATGTTGATACCTTCCACTGGAAGAATCAGATGAGGGGATTCCCTGTGAGGATGAAAATCTCTCTTCCATGTGCTCCTGGAGGCAGCTTGGCTGCTCTGAGCACAACCACTGTGAATCTGAGCTGTGCAAGCACACATGGTACCCAGCTCCTGCAGAGCTTTTGCAGAGACCAGGAGGTAAGGGGCTGCTCATGGCACATGGCTGGGACCTTTCACCTGGCTCCCATCACAGGGCAAACTCCTGATAGAGACTCCTCCGTAAGGAGTCGCGTGAACCACTGGGAAATGTTAGCATTTAATTTCAGCACCAGCTAAACCAGATGAGAAGGTCAGGAAGCTGAAGAGCATGGGGGGAACTCTGACTCTCAGAAATGTCGAGGAATAACCAGGGAAACCTATGCACAGGACACCTCTTAGTGAGTTATCCTTTTAGTGAAAAGTGGACGTAGAAGCTGAGCCCAAGCTTTTTGCTACTTCTAACTCCAGCCACAGTTAAAAGACAGTGGAAATGCAAGAGAGGGCATCAAGAATGTGGCTGATGGGTTTTCATTCTCTGCAGGAACAGGATTATTCCAGTTTTAGCATCCAGCCCTGCCTTTGCATGTTGGACTGCACCCTGTGCGACTTGGTCTAGGTGATCCTGCTGTGGCAGGGGGATTGGACTAGATGATCTTTCAAGGTCCCTTCCAATCCCTAATGTTCTGTGATTCTGTGAAATGTAAATGCATTGCCCTCATCTGACCATGGGGATGTAACAGAGAATAACAGTGCCCTACAGGTCAGCCCTGGCCAGCTTCTCCTTCACCTCCACCTTCCACCAAGCTCCGTTTTGCAGCAGCCAAACCGAGGGCTCATTCTGGGCATGGCAGAATGAGCAAAATCCTACCAAGCTGAATTCAAGATCTTCAGCTTTCAGTTGCTCATCTCCTTACCACATAACACTTCATGTCTGATTTCCCACTATCATCTCCAGCTGGCATTTACCTATCCAGTGACTTCAGTGGGAGATGTGCTATCTCCATGCACTCATGTGTTGCCCTCCAGATCTCTGTGTTGGCCATCAGTAGACCAAACCTGTAATCAATAACCCAGCTCTCTCTCCTGCCTTCCTGCTTCGGGTCTCCATCCCTCCCAGTTACCCAGCCGTCACCCCTTGCATAACCCGTAGGAGCTTCTCACCACTGGGACCACCACCTGCCTGCCAAATCGAGTTGGAGTTGATCAACAGCAGAAGCTGTTAAGAGCAGTCAAACCCCAGCTGTCTGCCTGGCTGGTGAGACAGATGGACAGACAGCAGTGTGGGTTTACGCGCCTCGCTTCCCCAGACATCTAGGCTAAAATTAAGTTTCCCTGCTATGACAGAAGCAGTTTCTATGATGATGTGACAAGGTTGGTCTGGGCTTACTGCGTGTCTCTTGGACAATTCCGTGCGAAAGGTCAAATGATGCACAGATCTGCTAATGAAAGCCTCGCTGTCACAGAATCTTTCAGGATGGAAAAGATGTTTAAGATCATTGAGTCCAACCACAACAGAGACTTCGTTATTTCTATGTTATTTTCCTAACAAGAAATCCAAGCAGTCACAGAAAATAGGGCTGGGAAAGCTTTTAAATAGGAATCCAGTCTCATGGGTCTCAGGGGGCACTCCCTACCCCATGTCCTCCACAAAACCCAGAGTGTGGGATGGTCTGTCTGCTGCCCACTGGCTAAGCATACAGCCTCTCTCCATGCTTCTGGTGTTCTGGGGAGCCTGCGATAGACTTCCTCATGGCTAGCAGGATCTTCATTCATGCAGCATTGGGTCCTAGCCTACCTAGCATTCCATCCTTGCTCAGCTTCCTCAAATAAACAGTTAAGCCTTATTGAGGTCATTCTCCCTTGCAGAAAAAGATGTGCACCTCTTGACCCCAGGACAAAGCCCGTTCTGCCCTTTTAAACCGTACTACTGAGGAGGGGAGGGCACGAGTGGCCTGGAGCACTAAGGCTGAGGTGCATGACTTGCCCCCACTGCCCAACTCAGAGGGACAGCACTGCTGCCTGACAGGCTTCTGCTGGCCCACGGCATATCTGCGGGATGCTTCTGACCTCAGGGGAAAAGTGAAGGGATCATTGCCTTGTTGTGCTCATTTCTGCTCCATCTGGAAGCTGTCACAGCAAAGTGGTCCTCAGCCCAGAGCCCCCGTGACCTGTTTGCAGCTGTAGCTTTCCTCTTTCCTCCTATCCGCTGCACTTGCCAGACCACAGGAGAACATCCAAGGGTGCTTCCCAAACAAGGCATCTACAGCACTGCACAGAGCCAGGGTCTGGGCAGAGCAGCCCATCCCCTCTACCCTGAGGACAGCCCATCCCAATCCTCCTGGTTCTCCTTGAAGGAAGACACAGGAGGCTTTGCCTATATGGCAACAGACGTCTAGACCAAAAGAGATCAAAAACCAAAAAGACCATTAGAGGCATGAGTTGGTATCAGCGTCCCCCTGTGTCCAGGCACAGGGTTGGCAGGTCAGCGCAGGCAGAGGGGTACTAGGGACCATGGCACCAGCAGCAGCAGGCATGGAAGTGGCCAGAAGCCCCTCTGGACCTTGCTTCAGGCAACTTATCTTCAGCAAAACCTGTCCAGGAGCCCTAAAGCTTTCTTCTCTACAGAGCTGAGCTGTGGCTCCACGCCACTGCACACGTTTAAGTCACAATAAAACACACTTTAAAAATAGATGAGCAGAACCCCAGGGCTGCTCCTCAGGTGGGGAAGCAGCCACTGTTCAGTAACTGGTCCGTGTTACTGCACCCAACACGCTCAGTGCAGCCAGTGGTGCTTGCAACTGCCCATTTGCGTTTCTCATTACATTTGCTGGTACTGATACCAACACCTTGTGCAGAGAGACAGGGAATGGTTCACCACACTGTCTTCATCACACCCAGCCATGCCCATCTGCAGAGTACGAGCATCCAAGCTGCCTTTCAACTTGGAGCTTTCTTTGCCAGCGTTAAATAGCCAATAAAGGAGAATTTTGCATACAAGCAAGAGGCAGAGCTGGGATGGATTTCCTCCCCATCTTCTCACAGTCACAAAATGTTAGGGATTGGGAAGAACCTCGAAAGATCATCTAGTTCAATCCCCCTGCCACAGCAGGATCACCTAGATCACGTCACACAGGAACATGTCCAGGTGGGTTTTAAATGTCTCCAGAGAAGGAAACTCCACAACTACCCTGGGCAGCCCCTTCCAGTGCTGTGACACCCTCAAGTTTGTTCTCATATTGATGAGGAACCTTCTATGTTGCAGCTGACACCCATTGCCTCTTGTCCTATCATTGGCTGACACTGAGCAGAGCCTGGCTCCATCCTCCTGACACCCACTCTTTAGATAGTTATAAAGATTAATGAGGTCACCCCTTAGTGTCCTTTTCTCCAAGCTCAAGAGACCCAGCTCCCTCAGCCTTTCCTTATCAGAGAGATGTTCTCCCTCTTCTGATGGCTTGTAGGAGATGAAGCACATTCTGCACCCCTACACCCATGTGCTGTCTTTGGGATGCTCCCCATGGCAGCGACATGCTCAGCTCCTGAGGCCAGACAAGGGCACACTAATGGGCTTTCTGTGAAATCACTAAATAGTTCATGGCCTCTGCCAGGACTCCCAGTCAGCTCCCGATGCAAAAACAGGGACACCAGAAGACAGAAGTGGCTCAGACAAGCAGCAGGGACAAGGGGAATTTTCCTGCTGTTCAACCAGAAACCTCAGCTGAGAGATTTTGTTTTTCAGCCAGAATTTCACCTGGATGCAGCCTTCCTCCTGGCTCTCCCTTTGACATGAATCTTGGTCGACATCTCACTCCAGTAATTGGATAATTATGTCATTATGAGGGTAAGGGAAAATTTTCAAGCTTGTAGGTGCCAGCACAGCCTCCTGGAACCCATGTCTCACCACCCAGCCAACACCTGTGGCTCAGGAAGCCTTTTGCCTCAAGGATGTCATTCACCTCTAGGAAGAGATGTGCCAAGACAGTCTTGTGTGTGCACACATGGTCCACAGTTAGTGAAGGGCCAGGGCTGAGCCCACTCACCCCAATTTGGAGGTGTCTCTGGGTCTGTCCCTGCCCACTGATGCTAAGGACTGTGACGGTGGGAAGCTGCTGCCTCCATCCCTGAAACAGCTCTGCTGCATCAGTTGCTCTGAAAGAGACCGATCTATTTTTCTCACTCTTCTTAGAAACAGGCAAAGGAATTGTTTGACTCTAAGAAAGCTGCAATCTGTGCCACAGGCCTCCCATGTCCCACTCTGTGTCCCTGCTGCACAGCCTGAGAGCAGCAACGCAGCAAGTGCAGCCCCACAAGGGGCAAGGGAGAGCTGAGACATGGAATGGGGCACTTCCTAGAGGAAATCCAGGGAGCTTGTAGTTATTTTCCCAGGGGCTCCATGACCACTGTATCTTCACAGCGAGGGTAACAGAGCATTGGAACAGGCTGCCTAGGGGGGCTGTGGAGTCTCCTTCTCTGGAGATGTTTAAAACCTGCCTGGATATGTTCCTGTGAGACTTGGTCTAGGTGATCCTGC
>JAOXOE010031033.1:0-12364 GCA_028565055.1 Phoeniculus purpureus
AGAAAAAAAGTTCTTTTTAAAAAAATCATTCTATTCAGAAACTTGTACAGCTAGTGACAAGGGAATTTCATACTGCTGTTGAATGAAAATAGCAACACAGTGACTCTTTGTATTTAAGTCTAATTTCACATACTGCGTTCTGAGAGCTGGTATATTCTTTCACTTCAGACATTACCAGGCAATCTGTGCTCATTATTTACCTTCTAGAACTATTTCCACTGATATGTCTAAGCTCACCTACTCTCTGACTTACGAGCACTGCACATTCATAATCAGCTGTCCATGTGTATCTGGTAGAGATATACAGTACAGCTTCTTAGTTACACACAAACCAGGACAGCAACATCTGGAAAAAAAGAACACCAATAAATTTTTATAGTTCCTCGTGCTTATTCCACTTAGTCATATAGATCAACTTCACTACCATATTTCATGGCTAATGCACTTGTATGAATAATGCCAAGCATGTACCAGTCTAAAGAGATAGTGTAGTCCCAACTCATGAAACAGGTGTCATAACTACCAAGCCATGTGCTTGCTAGCAGGTTTAACATAAATGCTACTGCTTGTTTGATCATGTAAGTAAGTGTCACTCAAGTCCACTGGAAAAGACTGCTGCTCAGAGACTGGAGAGGTGCAGCTTGCAGAAAGAGGCACTGTCCACACCAAGTGCTTCCCACATGTGGGTTGCACTGTGCTGCAGGATCTCTGAAATCTTCCAAGGAGAAATGGAGACACTGGAGTCCATGTGCCAGATTACATCATTTAGTTTGTTTATTCACAGCTTATGTCATAAGTACCATAGCATCTCTCATGTTAAAAAGCAGTAGGGTAAAGTAGAAGGAGCAAAGCTCCCTGGTCATAGTTATGCTTTCTCCTGAAGTGTGCACTCAGGGTGATACAGAATAATTCTGGGGAGAAAGCAAGAGATGGGCTTTTGTCCTTATTACAAATGCAAATTTATGGCTTCAGCAAGCCTCAGAGCCCAGGATGGCACAAGACATCTTGGGAGAAACACTGTCCAGAGGGCAAGAAGAGACTAGGAATGTCCTAAAAGTAGATACAGACATAAGTTTCAGAGCCCATGGGAGAAGAGAACTGTTTCTGATCATCCTGGAAGGCACAACCAGAGGTGGTGAAATTGTAGAGTCATTAATAATATGGATTAAGGGACAATGTCTGGCAAAGAACCTTCTGCAAGACACAGAAGGGACAAAATTGTTCACAAAAACTTGTATCTGTATAGATAGAGCTGATCTATCTGAAAAGGAAGATCGCACGGGAACATATCCAGATGGGTTTTATATGTCACCACAGAAGTAAACGTGACAGCCTCTCTGAGCAGTCTGTCCTAGTGCTCTGTTACCCTCGCAGTAGATTTATCCCTTATGTTTAGATCCAATCTTCTCTGTTCCAATTTGTGTCCTGTCACTGGGAACCATGAAGAAGAGTTTGGTCCTATCCCCCTGACATTCACTCTTTAGATACGAACATAAACATCATTCTCCCCTCTCAACCTCCTCCTCGCCAGGTTAAACGGACCCAGCTCTCAGCCTCTCCCAATAAAGAGGAGGTTCCAGCTCCCTTAACGTGTATGAGCTGGACTGTGTCTTATAACTTCTTTTCCTTCTTGAACTACAGAGTCTAAAACAGGACACAGTATTCTACATGTAGTCTTACCAGGGCTATCTCCCTTGACTCACAGGTCATGCGCTTCTCACTGCACCCTCGGAGACCTTTGGCTTTCTTGGTCACAAAGGCACATTGCTGGCTCATGGTCAGGCCATGGCCACCAGCACCCCCAGGTCCTTTTCCCCAGAGCTGGTCTGCAGCAGAAATTATTCTTCACCAGAAGCAGCACTCCGAGTGAACAAACAAAGCTAGAGAAGCTACCGTAATTCTGTCTTATCTTCCTGGCCAGTTACCTGTAATTTCAGACACAGGATAAGAGTGCTGGCTGTGCTCAAGTGCCGAAGCATGTATGTAATTCTGTAAGACAGAAAAACGTCTTTTGTACATACCGTATTTATGTATACATGTTTATGGATAAGATGTAAAAGGCAGATCCTTTCAATGGATTGTGGTAAAAGTGCTACCAGTCCCACAAGGAGATCTGGAGTTCTTCTGTCTTGCAGGCAATAGCTAGAGAGCTTAGTCAGTACTGCTACTCACATCGTTTTTACAGAGTTGATTTGGGGTCAGCTTGTCCTAATGTTTCAGAAGACTGTCTTTTACTCACATGCAAATGACAGCACTTGAAAAGGTGCAGAAATTGTTCTCTTGTCAGTGATGAACCACTGAAAAGCATCGTCTTTTGTCTTGAACAGAAGAGCAGCACTTCCAGAAGAAGAATATTCCCTTTACCAGTGTGGTATTCCCTGCAATGCAGCCGGTTTCTCCACACAGAAGGCAAAGGTTTCTTTCAGATAGATCAGATATCAGCCTGTCCAGAAGGTATGCGCTGATTACTATAAACAGTTATTACTAAACTGTAACTGGACTGACTACAAAGGACACGTCTTAAACTGTTTTTTGTAGGGTGTGATTTTTTTCCCCTGGTCTTACTGCATAAATGTCTCTAAACACTGATTCACTTTGTACTGTACTTGGAATGTACAACTTCAGTTGTCTCTTGTAACTTGTTCATAAACACTAAACAGAAAACCAGTTCAAAAAAATGGTGGAGATAACATCTTATTGTTGTTGATAGATACTTACCAGGGTAGGAGTCGTCCACTTTCCACATACACGGTCCTTGGGTTAAATTTCTGTGACCTTCAGAAATTCTATTTATAAAAAATGGTTGACAAAACACACAATAATGTAGATGTACTGTGTGAACGTATCTTCCTCCTCTTGCTTGTGCAGTTGTAAGAAACTGGTGTCACGCATGCGAGGGAACATGTGGGGCTGAGGTACCGTGTGCAGCAGCAGGAAAGCTGCTACTTTTTTCGTATGTCTAAAGCCCTTCAAGAAAACAAAAAAAATGTTCAACCCGTGCTTTTTGCAAGAAAAATTGACAGCATTTCCTGGGTCAATGTTTTGGAAACAATCACAGGAAATTATATCATAACTAAAGAAAGGAACAAACTTTGTGCCACTGAGGTAGGGGAGAAAGACTTAAGTAAGAGACATTTAGTTTTTCTTGAAATGACTACAGATTGAGGGCCATCAACGAGATGGGCATAGGACATCACATAGAGGGTGCTGAGGAACATACTCTCAGGCTGGTGTCCTAGCTAACACTCAGGTGTACATTGTGACGAAATGTCAGCCAAAAAGCAATGTATAATATAGACAATCTGCTCTGCATCCAAAATGTTTAAACATTTCTGAAGGGCTGGCACTGCCTTTTTTTAAATCAAAGTTGTCTAAGGAAAGAACATTATTGAATGCCTTTCTCAAGCCTCCTTATCCCATAATAACCTGTCCGTGAAGGGCTAAGAAGGAGGAATTGGGGCCAAAACCCATCCATAAATGAAACACCGGCAAAAGGAATACTATTCACTTACACAGAAGATTTGGCCTGTTTTTTGCTGCCTTTCTTCAACTACAGCTAGGAAACACGTATTTCAGAAAAGTTCTGAAATTAAGTTAGCGACTGGTGCCAAAAGCTACTTTGAGAAACGTGAGAAGAGCTCTAGAAGGCTGACAACAAAAAGATGAATGCCTTACAATGAGCACGGTATTAAAAAGTGAGATGAGTGCACTCTGCATATCAGTTGCAGGACGTTTGCCCAATGTGGATTCCTTGAGACCACAAATCTTGTCTTAGGATGGTTCTGGAGGGCAATGTATAAAGGCAGAACAGTGCCTAGGGGGCCATGATGAGATTAGGGACAGTGTCCAGAAAGAACCTGCCCCACAGGGAAAAGAAAAGCTGTCTTTAGACTGTGTCTCAGAACTGAGCCCCAGGTTCTCAAGTCTATAATTATTAAGACCCGTGTTTGTTCCTGCTGTGCTGTTTGATTCCCCCTTTCACAACAATTTGTGACAGAGGTTCAAGTGTGATGCAGCTCTCCCTCCAGCGTATTGGTGTGTCCCTCTCTCCTCAGTGCAGGAGAGCTCTGCTTGCTCCCAGTGACTGACAACCAACTGAAGGCAAAGAAGAATCATAACAAATGTCTAATACTTTGTCCTAAAAAAGAACAATCTTTTATAGGTAGTTCAAAGTCCTGGTATGTGTCACCTAACGCAGTCAGCTGCATTGTTCAAATCACTCAGCTTAACAGGAAATACGGGGCCTCTCCACCATTCCATACCAGGGCAAAAAAAAAAGTCATTTTTATAGACTTTGTCAACTTTTATGAGACTGAAATAATCATGACCTTTTTGATACGTACCATGAACCTATACAGTTATCATTCTAATTTCTCTGCAGAATTCAAGATGCTGCCTTCAATTAGTTTCAGAACACCCTCTCCATCATCTTTGCTAAGTCATGGGGATCAGGAGAGGTGCCTGGGGACTGGACGGTAGCAAATGTCACTCCAATATTCAAAAAGGGTAAGAAGCAGGACCCAAGTAACTATAGACCTGTCAGCCTCACCTCCATCCCAGGAAAGGTGATGGAACAATTTATCCTTGGCGCTGTCTCTAGGCACAGTAAGCACAAGAGTGTCAATAGGGACAGTCAGCATGGCTACATCAAAGGAAGTAATGTTTGACCAACCTGATAGCCTTTACGGTTGGTAGAGCATGGGACTCTGAATCGTGGGGTAGTGGGTTTGACCTCCACGTAGGACAGCATATCCTGAGACAGTCTGGGTACACCAGGTGCTGTAGGCTTACCCTGCTCCAGTAGGAGTGTTTGGACGTAGATGACCTTTCGAGGTCACTTCCAACCTGTAACATTCTGTGATTATGAGGGCATGACCAGGTGCATAAATGATGGCAAGCAGTGGATGTGGTCTATCTTGACGTCATTAAAGCATTTGACACAGTCTCCCACAGCATCCTTACAGCCAAACTGAGGCAGCGTGGTCTGGACAGTCAGGTAGATTGTGAACTGGCTTCAGGATAGAAGCCAGATAGTGTTCATCAATGGGACAGAGTAATTGGAGGCCTGTATCTAGTGGAGTCTCCCAGGGGTCAGTACTGGGACCAGTACTATTCAATCTATTCATCGATGATTTGGATGAGGGACTAGAGAGCATTATCAGCAAGTTTGCTGGTGACACAAAGCTAGGAGAAGTGGCCGACACTCCAGCAGTCTGTGCTACCATTCATCAGGACATGGACAGGGTAGAGAGCTGGGTGGGGAGAAATTGAATTAACTTAAACGAAGGCAAGTGTAGAGCATTTGGGCAAGCACAACCCCAGGTATCATTATAGGTTGGGGACTGACCTCTTGGAGAGCAGTGTGGGAGAAAGGGACCTGGGGGTCCTGGTGGTCAGTAGTATGACCATGAGACAGCAATGTGCTCTTCTGGCCAAGAGAGCCAACAGCATCCTGGGGTGGATCAGAAATAGGGTGGTTAGCAGACCGAGAGAGGTTCTTCTCCCCCTCTACTCTGCACTGCTGAGACTTGTGTCCAGTTCTGGGTCACTCAGTTCAAGAGGACACGGAACTGCTGGACAGAGTCGAGTGCAGAACCACGAAGATGATGGAGTAGAACACTTCCTTTATGAGGAAAGGCTGAAGGAGCTGGGTCTCTTTAGCTTGGAGAAAAGGAGACTGAGGGGTGACCTCATTAATGTTTATAAAGATGTAAAAGATGAGTGTCAGGATGGAACCAGGCCCTTCTCAGTGTCATCTAATGATAAGACAAGGGGCGATGAATGTAAGATATAACACTGGAGGTGCCACATCAATGCGAGGAGGAACTTCTTCCCAGTAAGGATGACAGAGCACTGGAAGGGGCTGCCCAGCAGGGTTGTGGAGTCTACTTCTCTTGACATGTTTAAGACCCGCCTGGACATGTTTCTGTATGACCTGATCTAGTTGATCCTGCTCTGGTAGAAGTATTGGACTGGATGATCTTTCAAGGTCCCTTCCAATTCCTAATGTCCTGTGATTCTGTGATTCTAGCAATTAAAAAATATACTAGTGTGTATCTATACATTCTATGAGTTTACATGAAGGAAGTGTGGCAGTCTTCTACTAAGTGAGGAGGACATGAGAATGGAAAGGAAAAAGGAAAGGCTTTTCTTAGTCTTTAAATGTCGCTGTGTACTTTACTTGTTTTAAGGGGTACATTTTGTGAAAATGGCATAGGATTAAAAACAGAGTCTTCACTCTGCCTCTTTTTACACTTGTGAGGCGTCTTTTTCTTCTTCCTTTGTGCAATAAGATGCATCTTCTGGATACCACTGGATGCAAGATGTGCTCTACTGAATGCAAACATAATAAATTTAATTAAAAGTTAGAAGTTTAAATGTATCAATCCTAGTTTAGTTCATAAATATGGCAAAGTTCTCTACTCAGCAACAGAGATAATTTGGCAAATAGCATGGGTACTCAGGATGTTGGATTTTATAATCAAAGCCTTGATGAAGTTGTGTAAATAACTTGCTTTTACATCCTTCTGTGTATATTAGATCACGATGTCGCATCCAGAAACCTCGTTACGTAGCCTGATGTCACATTCCTGTTTCAAAAATAGTAGCCAACTCAGAACTATTTGAAAGGACAACATTTCCTATCATAAGATGAGCTGAGAAAAAAAAGTCTTCAAGACACAGAAAATACAATGTGTTCTTGCAAGGAAAGATGATACATGTGATGTCAGCTTACTGAAGAATTACTTGGCAGATGGAGAAGAAACAACAAAAGCCGTAAGACCCAGATCAAACTTCAGATGATCTTGAGGCTAATTGCACTGCAGCTGTCCAGCAGCAGGCCTTGGAACATGCCAAGCCACTTTTTTTACACCTCTAGAGAAATCTGACTTTTTATCCATGCCTAAAACTTGTGGTTTATTAACGTTTGGATATTCGCAGCAGTTCACGTTTTGCAACAAAGAATAAGCTACGCTCAGAATTCCCCCATATTCTCGTATTTCTTCCCAATTCCCTTGATAACCAGGCAATACGGTGCAGCTGGAGAAAATTTTAAATATGCATTTCTTATGCCATCTGCACGCTTCCACTGACAATCTCCTGCCATCCCCCACTGCACCAGGCACTAGGGTTCAGCTAACAGAAATGAGAAACCCCTTCTGTTTCTTATAAAATTTTTCATTCATGAGGGATGCAGTAAGATCTACTGTTTGCTGACCTCCTTGTTGTCAAAGGCATGGCAACAGGAGCTCATTCACAGATGTTTACAGATTACCTCACAACATTATTGTTGTAACAACATTGAAAACAGAGCAGTCAGCCCAGGCACCTCTGTATTTTTTACATTTTGCACCGAGACACAAACAGGGCTGTTGGGGCATTAGTACCAATGCTGGCTAATTAGAAGCAGTAATCTCTGGTGTTTTAGGCAACTTCATTCATACCTTCGGCAGACAAGTAGGTGTTTTGCTGGCTGTATCTGAAGTATGGTAGATGTGGTATGCAGAAAGTAACCTTAAACAGCAATGAAGGAGGCAAGACCTTACAAAATTTAAAGAAGAATTAATTACTGCATGGATTATTTTTCTTGGGATCCTTGGCATTCTATTTCAGTTAATTTGCACACGAATCTTGTCAAAGCTGACTAAGTAACTGATTACTTCACCATCAGAGCTGTAGTACAACTATTCATATATCTGCAGCTTTCTCACCGACATGAGGTGACTTCAGGGACAAGTTCTTATTACTTTTAAGTGAAGTGACTGGGCCAGTAGCACCTGTGGAGCAATAGAAAAGTAAATTCATTTATTTCTTCAGCATCAGCTGTTTTTGAACCATTCCCAAGAGTTCCCTCTTTAATTCAAATTTGAAATGTTAGAAGAGATACTCTATAGTCTGTTACAGCTATAAAATCATATTTTCCTTCTCATTCTGAGTGTTTGCAATTGTTCTCTCATAATGTTTAACCTTTAAAGTCAGGAGGTCACTTGGAAGTTCTCCAGTCTGAAATGCAAACGTCCATATTTAAAATAAAGAAACCCTTTTTAAAGGTTGAAGGTATTTTTATTTGAAAGCTCAGTTTATAATGACTGTTGTCCATCAACCCAGAACTACTTTCTCACCAGGGATCTTTATTGTTTCTTTCTTATTACACGGTATAACAATTCTTGGGTACTCATTTCCTGAAGAAGATTACTTTTCAGTATCAAACTTCGCCAACAGGTCTTTTTTGGGCCAAAGTCTGCAAATCTGCATTGCAATGAAGCAGGGCAGGTTTCCAGGCATTGCCAACTACACAGAAAATTCTGATGTCTGTTCTACCGTTTCTTTCTCTGTACATTTACTGCTGATCACAAATGTATGCACTTCGGGCTGTACTCGTCTAAGAATTAGAGTTTCTTGCAATGAAACATAAAACCAAGAGAAACTTGGCTGGTTTTAACTTTCATTGCAAAATGAAACTCAGCCCAATTTTGTCTAGAAGTTTGCTAAGTTTCTCGAACCCTTTCAAATACAAAGGGTACACTTCTGACTCAAATTGGCAGATTATGGAATTGTATTGAAACAGGCATTTGATAAAAATGAAGTGGATCAAAGCGAGTTAGAATTAAGGGGGTATTTTTTAGAAGTACAACAGTGTTTAGAGTTGAATCAAGTTGTTTGTCAGTCACATATAATGTCCCTCAGAGCTCATGGTTGAGGTCTGTTTTCTTTAAATTCTTTATCAATTATCTAGTGTAACCTCAGTATGTTTCTAGATTGCACCAAGTTCGGCAGGAGTGTTGATCTTCTTGCAGATACAGAGTCCCTACAGAGGAACCTGTATAGCATGGATCAATGGGCCAAGGCAAATTGTATGGGGTTTAGAAGGTCAAGTGTCTGGTCCTGCAGTCAGGTCACAACAATCCCATGTAACTGTACAGGATTGAGGAAGGTTGTCTGGAAAGCTACACATCAGAAAAGTACCTGGGGTATTGAATATGAGCCAGAAGTATGCCCAAGTGGCCAAGAAAACCAAATGCTTTCAGCCTTTACTAGAAATAACATGGCCAAGAAAGAGTAGGGACGAGATTGTCACCCTATAATCGTCACTGTGAGGCTGCCCCTTGAATACTGTGTTCAGTTTTGGACCCCTCACTACAACAAGGACATTGTGTTGCTGGAGAACATCCAAAGAAAGGCAACAGAGCTGGTGAAGTTTCTAGAGCAAAAGTCCTATGAGGAGTGGCTGAGGAAACTGGGATTGTTTACCCTGTAGAAGTGGAGACTGAGGGGAACCCTTATTGCTCTCTGCAACTACCTGAAAAGGGATGGCAGTGTATGTTCGTTGCTTCTCCAAGGAACAAGAGAGATGATGAGTGGAAATGGTTTCAACTTATGCCAAGAAAGGGTAAGACTGAGTATTATGAAAAATTTATTCACCAAAAGGGTTGAAAATCACTGGAACACACGACTCAGGAAAATGATGGAACCGCCAATGTTGGAGATCTTTAAAAGACTTGTACATGTGGTGCTGAGAGACTTTATTTAGTGATGACTTGGCAGTTCTGGGCTAACAGTTAGACTTGATGATCTTTAGTGTGTCTTTCAACCAAACAATTCTATGATTCTGTGACTTAGAGGCCCCATTATCAAAACCAGCTTAATCACTTCCTTAAATTTTGCCACAGACATTGGCACTGACCTTCAAAGCAAAAAAAAAAAAAGTTTAAGTCGGCTTGATTGTGTGGTGCTGCTGTCAAGTAAGTTTTTCAGCCAAAATGTTATAATCACCTGGAAATCTACCTCCTTGCACTGAGAAGTATAGTCTGGTAATTGTTTAAAAAATCCACATAGTGCCGAGCGACACATTTTATGAGGGATCCGGCAGTGTTGGTTCGAAGTTGGACTTACGATCTCAAATGTCTCTTCCAACCAAAGATACTCTGTGATTCAGTGATTTGGTAAAATCGGTGGGACATAGTGTTAATGCTTGGACTCAAACATCTTGAAGGTCTTTTCCAACCTGGGCAATTCTGTGATTCTTACGGAGGGTCTTCATTCTATAGTTCTTTCCTGAGTCTGAGAAACACTTTGCCACTGAAGTTTTACCAAAACCTGATAAATTCTGGTGAAAAGTCTAAGCACAAAGTCACAGCTTTTTATAATTTTTTTAAAAATTATTTTTCTACCAAATTCTCAATCTCTTCTCATTTTTGAAACAAAAGGCTCCATGGAAATTGTTCAGTCTGATTCTACAGAAGTGAGCATTGGTTGCAAAGCATTTGAGTCAGCCTTCTAAGACAAATCTGTGTTTCATCAATAGCTACAGTAAAACAATTTCATTCCATGTGGCATGAAATTAACATAAATTTCATATACCTCCCTATGTGCTTCATATCTTTATTTTATTTCCTCCTGAAAAGGGAAGGCAAGAAATTGGCAGGTCTTGCCACCTGTACAGTTGTTTGTGAGGTTTTCTTTTTTTGAAAGGCTGATATATTTTTTATTATTCACTTTTTTTTAAGGACTCAAATCAAAATTACTTCCTTCAGCCACCCATAAGCAGCCCATTCTTTGTTAGTTCCTCGTTTATTTCTAGTCCCATGAAAATTGTAATTTCATTACTATTGTAACATGTTTGAGTTTTCCTTTGGCATCTGATCATAGCCAGATCTTCAAACTGGATTATTTTGATTTGTAACTTGAAGGATCTTTTAACTCAGCATCCCAGCTTTCCTTAATGCAGGGCAAAAGATGAGGGGTTAAGAGTTCCTGAGTCCCACTGGGAGACTCATAAATGGTCAGTACGAAACTCCTGCATGCCTTTCAGAAGACCTGAGATATCACTTGTAGAAATACGTCATCTGACTAGTATGCAAAAAAAGAGTAAGTATTTTTCTGGCCAAACAATAGTACATCTAATATAACACCAAAGCTGTCTTTAAAATATTTCCACACCACCTTCAAATATGCAGTAAAAGAAAATAGAAACAGAACACTTTAAACAGATTAACATCTCGGCCAGTGAAGTTATGTATTTAACATTCCACTGTTGTGGAAATGTCTATACTGTCTTCTTCATGGGATAGGTGCCACTACCAAGATTATTATGTGATGGCTTGTGCACAACCTAATCCACAAAGTAATGTTAAGCAAGGTTAGTGTTTTGTGTTTGAGGTGACCCAGGTGAGACTTACAGGTAACGCGCTGTACCCCAAATTACTGGAGAAGCAACTAGTGTCAAGTTGAGTTGGCCTGTGAAATGAGATCTGTTACATACTCTTTTGTTTAAAGCTAGGACAGAACATGCTTTGTCCTGGCTCTAGGGCCAAAGGCGGGACCCCCACAGAGCAGACCCCAGGAAACCAGTGTGGTGGGGCAAGGAGGGACACGGCCCCAGAGCAGCAAGGTGGCGAGATGTAGGGGTGTAGAGAAACCAGTGCAGTGGGAGCAGAGGGACCACAGCATCAGAATGGCTGGAGCCAGCAGGACGGATGCAGTTCTGGAGCGGAGCTCAGAAGAGGAAACCAAGCTAAAACAGGGCCAGGATACTCAGGTCAGGGTGAAATGTAGAGTCAAAAAAGGAGATGCTCTGGAGTGTCATGTCGGCAACGGCATCTGTCTCCTCCTCTCCACTCCTTCTTCCCGCTACCAGCTTCACGCTCCTGCGTCACGCACAATGCCAGTGTTCCCTTCCTCCCATCAAACTTCTCACTCACCCACTGGCATTGCTGCTAAATCTCTCTGGAGGGAAAATGGGATAGGAAATATAAATTAATGTTAACTGAAGACATTCTACCCCTTATTTTCCTTAGCATGCTTGACCATCAGACTGGGAAAAGTGTCTGAGTCGCCCACTAAAGGAACCGTTAACCACTTATCACTACTATATCAGAATTAAAGCCTTTCAGCCTGTTGCAGTTTGAAAATTACCAAAATTTTCAGATTTATACATTTGTGCTTTCATGAAGAAAAATGTGCATCCCAGCAGGGGATCTGTCAATCAAACTAGCTCTGTTTAATGAACTATAACAAGGGTAGGTGTAGACTCTTGCATCTGGGCAGGAAAAACCCCAGGTACTAGTATAGGCTGGGGACTGACCTGTTGGAGACCAGTGTAGGGGAAAGGGACCTGGGGGTCCTAGGGGCAGCAGGATGACCATGAGCCAGCAATGTGCTCTTGTGGCCAAGAGGGCCAACAGCATCCTGGGGTAGATCAGAAGTGGGATGGTTAGCAGATCGAGAGAGGTTCTTCTCCCCCTCTACTCTGCCCTGGTGAGACCTATTGTGGTTTGAAAATTACCAGAATTTTCAGAATTACAGGTTTGTGCTTTTATGAAGAAAAGAAAACATCCTGTTGCTTTAAGAGGACTTTCCCCCC
>JAOXOE010031034.1:0-12363 GCA_028565055.1 Phoeniculus purpureus
GTCCAGGCAGGTTTTAAATGTCTCCAGAGAAGGAGACTCCACCACCTCCCTGGGCAGCCACTTCCAGTGCTCTGCCATCCTCACTGGGAAGAAGTTCCTTCTCATATTTATGTGGAACCTCCTCTATTCCAGCTCACATCCATTGCCTCTTGTCCTGTCATTGGATGCCACTGAGCAGACCCTGGCTTCATCCTCCTGACACCCACCTTTTCCATATTTATCAACAATAATGGGGTCACCCCTCAGTCTCCTTTTTTCCAAGCTAGAGAGACCCACCTCTCTCAGCCTTTCCTCATCAGGGTGATGTTCCACTCCCTTCATCATCTTTATGCCTCAGCGCTGGATTTTCCAGGTCAATGTATTTTTCAGTGCAATTTTAATTCTGTTATTACTCTGAGTTGTTCTTAGTTTTCAGAATGAGGAGTTGACAGTCTCTTTTCCCTGCTGCCAAGCAATAGGAAATGGTTGCAAGCTGTGCCAAGGGAGGTTTAGGCTGGATATTGTGAAGAATTTCTTCACCAAAAGAACAGGCTGCCCAGGGCAGTGCTTGAGCCCCATCCCTGGGGGGATGAATGGACCTGGTTCTTCAGGAGATGATTTAGTGATGACCTGACAGTGCTGGGTCAAAGCTTGGACTTGATGATCTTAAAGCTCTCTTCCAACCAAAGACATTTTGTGATTTCCAAATAGAGAACTCAAAGGTACACCACATATCCCCAGCCTTTGCTTGCCAAACAGGACATTAGGCTGCTGGGTCTCAAATATACTGTTTGGCCACTATCTCTTCTATCCCCTTATGAAGATAGGTGGCCAAGATTTGTGCCCAAGACTGGGCAGAAAGAACTTGATCTCTAGAAAAGCTGGAATTACAGCCAAACCAGAGCAGCCATGTGAACACAGCAGTTAGTAACATCACCCTGGATTGCCAATACTGGGTCAGGGAACCTGGACTACCTAGAACAGCTACTGTTATGCTGTGCCAATATCGATGTGAGTGTAGCCACTGGGAGAGGAAAGACCTTGAAGAAGCTGTCAAGACTACTTACCTTTGGCAAGGCTGAACTTGATGGGACCTTTGCCTGGAAATGCACTTCAAGCCAGCCTGGGCCAATGCCTGACTTTTGCTAATGGTGTCTTAGAAGATTTACATGTTCAAAACTACAAGCAAAGCAGCTTGGACAAAGCAGTCAGAGATATTCTGGGTACGTCTTTGACTTTATCCACATTATTTTCTATTCTGGTACATTTCTGGTTCATATTACATTAAGGATGTTTTATGTTATGTTCATTATAGTGTCTTCCATTGGAACTTTTCTCTGGGGTATGAAGAGATAATCCACATGAATATATTTTTTTCCCTTATGAGACTCATTATTAAGTCCATTATTGAATTTTAATTGATGTTATTGCGGCACATTAAGTACTTTGGCATGGGTTAGACATAGTTTGTTATTAGCACTATTACTGAAATACCAAAAGCTGTGTTTCTAATCTGGTTGATATTGCAGCTTTCAAAATTGTGCTCATTCTGTCACGTAGCTTGGGATCACAAATCTGGTATTAGCCTACTGTCTTCTAGAGTGATTTTAACTTTTCTAATAATCTGCTGTTTCAACAATGCCCCTATATAGCACTGAGCCAGAGATGACGCAGAACAATTTATCACATCTGGTTACAGTCATTGACTGTGTCAAACAAAATGTTATCCTATCCCAAAAGTCTGAATGACTTCAGCTTTGCAATTCAAATGAGTATCGACAGAATAGTTCTCAAGATATTTATAGAATTTACTCTTAGGAAATTGTGGGGCTTATTTCCAGCCTGCCGGGGTGTGGTTTTCAGTGTTTGTTCCAGATGCCTTTGTGGTTCCTACATCCTCATCAGAACTGTAAATAGTTCATCACCAAACCCTCCCCTGCAACACCCGGCATGAATTAAGACACTGCATTTGTCAGCCACAGAATTTCATGGATAAATTGGAAGAGAGAGTCCAGCACAGAACCACCAAGATGATCAAGGCACTGGAGCATCTTCCTTATGAGGAGAGGCTGAGAGAGCTTGTTCTGTTTAGCCTAGAGAAGAGGAGACTGAAGGGACATCTCATAAATGCTTACAAGTATCTAAAGGGCAAATGTCAGGATGATGGGAACCAGACTCTGTGGTGCCTAGTGATAGGACAAGGAGCAATGGGCATAAATTGGGACACAGGAGATTAAATTTAAACATAAGGTAGAACTTTACAGTGAGGGTGACAGAGCACTGGACCGGGTGGCCCAGAGAGGTTGTGAATTCTCCTTCTCTAGAGATATCAAAACTCAATTGGAAATGTTCCTGTGTTGTCTGCTCTAGGAGAACCTGCTCTCACAGAGCAGTTGGACTACATGATCTCCAGAGGTCCCAATCTGTTTTCTGTTTCTATATACTTCTGAAAGTCTGGGAAGGGGCTCTTTGAATTGGACTATTTGACACTTGAAACTCACCCGAAATGCTACAAACCAGATTGACGCAGCACACTCCTATCTTTGAGTCACAGTCAGGTCAAATACAGCCCCTACACCCAAGGACTGTGTTTTGTGACCGGTAGTGAGGTAGCCCAGACACCAGGACAGCCCTTGCCTTAAGAGAAATAAAGTCATGGTAAGAGGTCATTTCATCACGATTTCCCGGGATCTAGCTGAAAACTCCATCCTTTCCCAGCCATGAGGGAAATCGAGCCTAATTCACACTGTGCTCCAAGTTTTCCCTCTTTCATTTCTTCAGGTCATATGATGAATTTTCATACCTCTCTGACACGTGGCAATTTTGATGTGCAGTGAGTCAGGCATGTGGATCCTGCCTAGGTTCTGTCCTTAACCAGTGTGAATTACTTCAATGTATTAATAAAACCAACCGTGTTGTGTATGTGCTGTGGTTAAACAGGTGACCAACTGGGTGGATCTCTCTGACTGTATTGCTCGTCTTACTTTAATTTCTATCTTCTTGCCCCCCTGTCCCCACAAAAAAACCACAATAACCTTTAAGAGTGGTGAAGAAGTGAAGGCTACAGGATTGTTCATCCCAGTGAAATGACATTTGAGGAGACTGCACAGAGAGGCTTTCTTACAGATCTTTATCAGACTGACAACCAACAGTGTAACTTATGTCAACAGCACAACTATGTTTTGACTACGGGTTTTCTTTCAAGGGGAGAAATGCTCCTCTTGTGTATAGTTCACCTAACGCCTCCAGAAATGTAAGGGAAAGATTAGGGATAAAATGCTATTTGCCCTAGAATGTGTATGTGGATTACAAGGAGTGTTTTTCCTGTTCTCTCATGTAAAAAAAATATTACTCCTCCTCACATAATTTACTTCTCCCAGGGAAGACTGAGGGGAGTCAGAGTGGCAGCCGCTGTGACTAGTAATGGCAGTGCTGCAGCAGTGTGACAGACTGTGAACTCCCAAATTAATTACTAGCTTCCCTGAGCTTCTGTCTTGGTTGGTTGCTTTGGTTGGTTGCTTTTCATAACACAAAACTGACTGAAAACAGCTCCAAAAATCTTTCCTTAGTCATCATTATGTACAGTAGTCTACAGACTAAAATGCATTGATGGGACCCACAGGCATTTACAGAGAGCGAAAAGCAGTCCTTGCTCCTTTATCTGGGTGTCACAGATGCAGCTACGCACTTCACTCACCATGGCAAGGGCCACTGTACTGCATGGAGAACAGGGGCAGACACAGCTGGAAGGAGAACCTCTTACTTAAAAGACTCTGTGCACAGTTAATCTTAAATATTATCTTAAACAAGCTTCAGAGCCTGGCAGGCTAAGAGTAACTTACTGAGGATCTGCTGCTGCAAGGAATCTCTCAGCCTCAAAGAGTGGCCTTGGCAGGGGTCCCTGTCCAAGTGGAGGTCCGAATGTGCAGCTAGCATCTCTGCAGGAGAGCTCAGAGGGCTCTTGGGCTGCCCGCTATTGGTGGGGGTAAGTTTATTGACTCATAGTCGTATTTACAAACCAAACTTGCACCTGAACTCGCTGCTCAAGTCAGCCTTTCGCTGTGTGCTGTGCTCTGTTTCAACAGACTCCATACTGACCAGGATGCAGTCGTCACACCCACAGGCTCCATTATGGCACCGCTAGCTCAGAAGCACAGTAAGAGCTGTACGGACTGAAGGTGAGGCACATCCACACACCAGGTCATCTTTTCTTTATGGAGGAGAGCTTTGGAGAACAGCTCTTTTTAACTTCTGGACAAACTCAGCGTTGGGAATGAAAGTATTTTGCTAATCTTGCTGCTTTCACTTTTCCTGTAGAGGAATTATGTTTTTATCATCCTGATGACCTTCCCATAAGCTTCAGAGGGTTTTTTTTCCCATGTTGTAGCACTGGACTTTAACAACTTCTCAGTTTTAATTCTTGCTCTGCTAGAGGAGTCCTCTCTACTGTCAGGAGGTCAATTAATACTCTAATGCTTCATTTCCCCAAAAACATCAAGGGATATTGTGGTAATAATTGGAAAGTTTTGACAGAGCTCTCATTAGCAGCAGCTTCATTAAATTTCTACTTAAAAAAAGAAAAAAAATAGACTCTGATATTAAAGAGAAGAGTATTTTATGCAGAGGAGACAACACTGAGATAAAAAAGCCTGAATGTTTTCAGCATGACTTCGGCTCTTTTCCAGACACAAAAGCTCCTCTCTGTCTGTTTCAGCAGTGAGCTGATTTCCAGGTACCTTTTTGCATGACCTGAGGAAGCATTTGCTAGGCTGATGGAATGAAGTCTCTAGGTTCTCGGCTTTTTTGGTAAAAGATAGATATGTAATCCCAGTCATTGCTGTAATATGCATCCCTATCCTTCTGCCTTCCTTTATCAACACAGGAAGAGAAACGATTTTACATACCCTCCAGCCCCTATGCAGTTCTGGGATCCCATAGCTTCACTAGTCAGCTACTCTGGCCAGAACAGATTCTCCCTAATTAGCAAAGTGCTAATGAGCTGAAACAAAGGACGTGGAGGGCTAGCTCACATCTTAAGGTAACATCTAAAAGATCACTGACACTGTGTCTCCTGCTGCATGAGCTGACCATAAACCAGATAAGCAGGTGGCAAAAGGCTGAAAGGAAGGAACTGATATGAGGACAACTGCATACGTTCATGTAGTCTATCTGGACCCCAGTAAGGCCTTTGACACTGTCCCTCACAACATCCTCATGAATAAGCTGGCTGCCCATGGCTTGGACAGACACGAACTCTGCTGGGTGGAACTCTGGCTGGACCCAGAGAGTTGTGGTCAGTAGAGTTAAATCCAGTTGGAGGCCAATCACGAGTGGTGGCCCCAGGGCTCAGTGCAGGGGCCACTCCTGTTCAACATGTCTATCAATGATCTTGATGAACTGATTGAGTGCACCCTCAGTAAGTTTGCAGACACCACCAAGCTGGGAGGGAGTGTGCCTCTGCTGGAGGGTAGTAAGGCACTACAGAGGGACCTTGACAGACTGTATTGATGGGCTGAGGATAATTGTATGAGCTTCAATAGAGCCAAGTGTTGGGTCCTGCATTTTGGCCTCAACAATCCCAGGCAATGCTACAGGCTTGGGGAAGCGTGGGTGGAAAGCAGTCTAGCAGAGAGGGACCTGGGGGTTCTAATTGAAAGGAGACTGACTATGAGTCAGCAGGGTGCCCAGGTGGCCAAGAAGGTGGCCAATGGCATCCCAGTCTGTGTCAGAAACTGTGTGTCCCACAAGAGTAGGGACATGATTGTCCCGCTGTACGCAGCACTGTTGAGGCTGCATCTGGAGTACTGAGTCAGGTTTTGGGCACCTCAGTACAAGGGAGACACCAAGGTGCTGGAGCAAGTGTCGAGGAGGGCAACGAAGCTGGTGAAGGGCCTGGATGGTAAATATTAGGAGAAGAGATAGAGAGAGTTGGGGCTGTGTAGTTTGAGGAAGAAGAAGCGAAGGAGACACCTCATCACTCTCTGCAACTATCTGAAAGGACATTGTAGAGATGTTGGGGCTGGTCTCTTCTCACAGAAATTACAAAGGCTGATGGAACAACTGTCATGGCTATGACCTTCTTTAACATCCAAATGAACAGCTGAGAAGGATATCTTGTGTTTAAAAACTTTCTTTCTTCCAAGAGGCATCCTGCCTCCTCTATGTGCTACTTCATTCCTGCTAGTGGATTTGGCAAATGGCACTTTATTTGTTCCCCCAAAGAGCATTTTAATGGTTCTTCTAAAGACCCTGAAACTTGATGTAGTTTGTACACATTCCCTTGCATTCCAAGATCTGTGGGGCTAGGGCCCGTCATACACAAGACTGGCTTGTGGGAAGATGGGCTAAGGAAGACCTTATAATTGAACTGCTGCTTGCGTTGTTCAGGTTTGTTTCCCAAGGGTTACAGATGTTATTTTTTTCCTTCTTTTCTGAAAAAAATGTGCAGAACCTCCTTCCCCAACAGTGAGATTTAGAGGTTTTCCATGCTCTCCATCAGCCCAAAACTGTGATGCAAGATCCTCTCTCTTTCACCATTTGAGGACCAAAATACAGGTTTACATTCTTATTGTCTTCAGATTCACCATCCCCTTGCAAAATGCAAAGGGCAACCCTCGCACAAAGAAACACTGTAAGAAAAACGAAGGCCACCAGGACGAGTAGCATGATGGTTGGGGCTGACTTCATCCTGAGAAGTGCAGTAAGGGATTTTGGAATGTGGATGGAGACCTGTTTCTTGCCTGGCTCTGTTAAGCACACTCTAGCTTGCTAGCTTGCTGCCTGGAGCCACGGCACAAAGGCTACTCCTCACACCGGCTGTGAGCTGCAGCTCGCATTGTGCATCCCCAGTGTTGGCACTGCTGATTTCCAGCTACATGGCAGAGGTGGGCTGCCCAGAACAGCACTGTGTCTATTCATTTGGAGGGGTTATAATAGAACTGTAAATATGCTATGCTTCCGAAAACAATTCCCAGTGCAGCATTAAGACTTTTCTCTGCCCCACTTACATATTTAGTTTTTATTTCCTCTTTTCTGTAGAAGTGGCTAAGACAGCCCTCCCAAACTGGGGCAGGTTGCCCCGGGAGTGGGACTGAGGAACAAAGAGCAGCAGCTGCATCAAAGTCAACCCAACCACTGCCAGCTTTTCACACACACAACATGGCACCCTTTTAATTGGAAAAGGAGACCTGAAAAGGCCCAAAGAGCTGCTCAGAGGCTGCTGCTAGAAAGCACTACTTGCAAATTCAAGGCCACAAGGCATTTTCTAATTCCCTGGGGTTTGGTTTGAGACAGCTTTGTGCTTCTCCAGGGTCTGCTTGAGTTTTACCAGCTCAGACTTTCAGGTACTGTGTCCTGGCAGAAGTCAGTCAGGCAGCCAAGTCCTAAGAGGCACAAATAACATTGCTAAACTTTGCAAGAAGTTCCTAGATTTTGCTTTAGATGGTAAATCAGCAGGGCTTTTGTTTTGAGCATTTTGAATTGGTGTCTGCACTCTTTGCTGGCTCGTCTTCAACTCTGCACACACACTGAGGCATCTACAAAGAAAAACTGTGATTTTTCTGTACAGCCAGAGAATATATTGGAGAGTGGGCTGATAGAATCAGATGAATGCAAAAATATGAAAGTGCCTTAAATGTTATATTTCAATGTGTTTAAAATTATTCTTAACCTAACAACTCACAGTGTCCATGGAAGCAGCAGGGAATGACTCTAGTATTGCTAATTTCAGTGCCTGTCAGTTTTGATGGGCACCAACAGATGAGTTTCTCTGGCATTTGACCAGGACGGGTCTTTATTCCCCCTCCTGTTTCCCTCTCCTTCTTCCTCTGCTCTCTCCTCATGTGGAAACTCATTTAAAAGGCAAAATGGTCAGCATGCCCTTTCACTGTGTGTGTACTTCTCTCCAAACTCCCTTTAGAACTCATGGTTAATTAAAACCCGTTCAGAGGATCCAGTCTCTGAGGTCCTGTTGCCCTGACTTGTTTCACTGTTCTGCACACACTCAACTAAAGGGAGGACAAAGTAAATTGCAGCGCATCTGTGGTACCTACAGCAAACCCCTCGGAAGGCAAAGACCCTCGCCGAGCCAAATGTGTGCCATTCCAGCTTCTCGCAATGTTCGAATACTTAGTGACAGATCAAAAATATCCTCTGACTGCAACTGCTGAGGAATATGCAGTAAATCACGCTTACCTGCAGCGCCGCTGTTTTCTGCAGCATTTCCATAGTGAAAAAGCAGTTTTTCCCAAAAGCAACAGCCCCCAGTTGATAATTAAAGGAGCAGAAGTTGTTATGATGCACTTATGCCATGGTTGTGCTTTCACAGAATGGTAGAGGATTGGAAGTAACCTCTGGAGATCATCTAGTGCAAACCACCTTGGAAAGACCTTCCCCTGCCTTCATGTACACTCCACTCAGGTACTAGAAGGTCAAAAGAAGGTCCCCTCCAGAGCCGCCTTTTCTCTAGGCTGAACTAGGTTAGTTTCTACGTCTTCTGGGTGAGACACACCATAATGTGCCAAGACTCTCCTCACTACCTTCTCCATGTGCTTTGGTCTGGGTGTTTCACATGCTGCTGGAGAGGCCCTGCAAGTTTTTCCACTGGCACCAGACTTGGCAACTGCTCTTTGCCGTGTTCACATCCATCAACCTCTGTAACATCTGTACTGTGCCTCTTGGCAGCAGGGGTGGGAAGCTCAGTACGGATTCAGCAGCCAACCCCACGCATCAGGTCACATTCCATATCTGAGCACACACATCACTTCAACGCAGCATTAAAATGCAGCAGCTCACATCAGCCTTTTGAAAGAGACGAGGGGTGATGGTGAGATCGGATATCCAGAATATCTGCATACAGCCTCTGACGACCCACACTCTGAAGGCATTTCTTTGGGACATCAGCATGAATTAATCTTGTGGACAAGTGGGGAAATACACCAAGATCCTCTTTTCCTGGAGATACGCAGCACCCTGCGTTAGAGTAATCACTTCTCAAAATCACCTTGTAATAGCAATTATTACATTTAGCTTTTGTTTTGTTTGAACATCGTCCTGGGAAAGAGTAAGAGGATTTGGATAAAAGCCTAAACCAAATTAATCTCTTAGGTTTTTATGTTTCGTTAATTTGACTTTATTTTCTTAGCACGTTTGACACACAAAATTCTTTTATCTAGAGGAGCTAAGTTTACGTGATTTGGCTGTCCCAGGGGCACTTCTTTCTAAAGCAGGGTGAGGCAGTCCATAGATCTGTAATGCCATTCGGTGGTGGCAGGTTACACAGCGCTCACATGAAAGCACACATGATGGCTTTTTGGTTCTCTAAAGAACCACACTTGGAATTTCCAAACAGAGAGCACTTTGGGCTTAAAAAAAGGGTGGTAAAAACATTCTCCCTGCTTTGGCTGTTTGCTGAACAAGTTCTTGTGCTGCCAGCTGTGTCAGTTAATAGGACAAGGGGCAATGGGTGTGAGTTGGAACATAGGAAGATCCACATCAATATGAGAAGGAACTACTTCAAGGTGAGGGTGACAGAGCACTGGAAGGGGCTGTCCAGGGGGATTGTGGTGTCTCCCTCTCTGGAGACATTTAAACCCTCTTGGCCATGTTCCTGCACAACCTGATCTAGGGGATCCTTCTGTGCCAGTGGGATCTTTTGAGGTCCCTTCCAATCCCTAATGTTCTGTGATTCTCTGCTGATGCACAGGGTAAAGGCAATGTGCAGAGGTTGGAACCAGTAACTCCCTACATACCATGTTTGGGTGTAAATCCTGAAGTGAAAAAATTCCCAGGTAAGGAAATGAGTGCTTCTTAAACACTTAGATGCACAAGGGTACTGGTACCGTTGCAAGACACAAACCCAATCCAGGATGTGATAGAAAGGCAGGAAACCCATGGCAAAGTAATTTTGCAGCTTGTGGCTGGCAACACCAGTTAGCAAATCTCCCCTGCAGTGTGTTCGTTAGCAGATTCACATTCGTGCCTCTCATGAATTTTTATTACATACACTAAAAACTGTCCTTCTGTTCCCTTCTACCCTTCTGTGATCGGAGGCACCTCCAGAGGCTGCGCTGGCCACTTCTTGGCTGCTGGCTGCTGCAGTCTCAGCGAGGCAGGACAACAGCCCAGGTATGTTATGCATTGTGGTGGTAAGTCAGACAAGACAGGACCTTTGGGGAATGGGCAGAAAAATTGACCGAAAGGCATAATCATTAGCAGATGCTTCACCATGTTTCCTAGGAGCAAGCACGGATACACAGATCATTAAGGGCTGGAAGGGACCTTCAGGGGTCATTGAGTCCAATCCCTACACTGCTCCAACAGGACCACAGAACCTAAGACAGGTTACATAGCAACACACCAAGATGGGTATGGAAAGTCTGCAGAGACGGAGACTCCACAACCTCCCACAGCAGCCCACTGCAGACCTTTGCAACCCTTACAGTAAATAAGTTTTTCCTCGTGTAGAGATGAATGTCCTGTGCTCCAACTGACACCCATTGCCCCTTGTCCTATCATAGGGTGCAAGTGAAAAGAGATTTCCTTAGAAATTATTTTAACACTGTTATTGCCTACTTTGTATACAACAGCACACCTCTGTCAGCCATTCTCTGTCAGAGCTTGGCAATGCCCATGCACACAAAAACCACAGCAAGAAGCAGTATATAAATACGGAAATGGTGGGTGTCAGGAGGATGGAGCCAGGCTCTTCTTGGTGTCATCCAATGACAGGACAAGGGGCAATGGGTGTGAGCTGGAACAGAGGAGGTTCCACATCAATGTGAGAAGGAACTTCTTCCCAGTAGGGGTGACAGAGCCCTGGAAGGTGCTGCCCAGGAGGGTTGTGGAGTCTCCTTCTCTGGAGACATTTAAAACCCACCTGAACATGTTCCTGTGTGACTTGGTCTTGGGGATCCTGCTGTGGCAGGGGAATTGGACTGGATCTTGTAAGGTCCATTCCAGTCCCTAAGGTTCTGTGATTCTGTAATAAGGGAGAATTAATTGTACTCATAGCTGAGCTTTGTTTATATGAGAATTACAGCCTCTGTTAAATATTGTATTTAATATAAATGTCGTTTCCAAGTCAGCACTGTAACAAATATTTGCTCAAATGGGATTAGGAAAGATATTAACATTGTAAATTATTCTAAATAACAAATAATAATGGAAATACAATTGTTAAACTCGCTCCAAATCAGTATCAAGTTCAATTACAGGACAAAAAGTGTAAATTGCATGAAGAAAGTGTAAATTAACTGTCCCCTTTAACTCTTTACTTTTCAAGTATTAAGAAACAGAACAAACTTAATCATTTCCTTTTCATAATTCCTGTGTAAGGGCATAGTTCCATTTGACCTTTACTTAATGTAAATCTTTTCATTTTATTTAATCTAAATTAAAAATTCAGAACATAAGGGACAACCATAAGGTTTTACTGCACTGAGGATGCTGCAGATCCAGTTAATCTAATCTCTAGTAAAGACTACTTTAATAGGTCAGGATTGAGGTGCAGTGATGCAGCAAAAAAGAGCATTAATAAACCCTCAAAACTAGTAACCTTTTGAGGTTACTAAACTCCATAGGTTTTTTTGACTCTTGAATTTAATTATTTAAAAAAATATTGTGGCATTCTTCAAGTTTCAGTATCAAATAGAAAAGCAAATACAAAAACAACAAACACAAAACACTTTCTAGTAAATATTTACTATTTGGGAACTAATTTTCCTGAGCTTCTCCTATTATTTCTTGGCCACAGTGATTCAAGTAGAGGTTTTGATGGCTAATATTGTCAGCACACAATTTCCCCTGAAGATCTGAGTTTATATTTGCTTCGGGTTTTTTAGTTGAAGTTTTTTAAGTTGTTTTTTACGGGAAAAGACAGACTATTTTTGACTGATAGAGCCTGTTCCTTTGTTCTGCTGCCTTTAAGTAATTGAACTCATTTATCAATAGTATTAAAGCAAAATTATGTTAGTAATTACAGTACAATGATGAAACTCTAGGCTATCGATCCTGGTGATATCTTTTATTCACCATGCTGTTTAAAATGATTTCTTATTGCTTCAGGCAATAGTTAGTAAAACAAAAGCTCTGAACTTAAAATTTCCATCAAAACCCTTTGGTGATGCAAAGTCTGTCATTTGCCCTTGCCTGGAGGCCTCAGTCACACAAGTGTGGTCTAATCATAGAATTATAGAATCATTAGTGATTGGAAGGGACTTCAAAAGATCATCTCATCCAATCCCCCTGCCACAGCAGGATCCCCTAGACCAAGTAGCACAAGAACATGTCCAGGCGGATCTTAAATGTTTCCAGTGAAGGAGACTCCACAACCCCCCTGGGCAGCCCCTTCCAGGGCTCTGTCACCCTCACTGGGAAGAAGTTCCT